>JACATO010000203.1:5000-77984 GCA_018389105.1 Nautilus pompilius | reverse complement strand
CCATACGAGTGACATTAATCCGCACCAAAGGCCTTCACTAGGCAGGTGAGTCACGATATCTGTACACCACTAGCATGGCACAAAACCGTGATTGACAGTTAAACAATTTAGACATTCGTACCCGAAATTACACCAGCAGAATGGATGTCTTGACCCTCTGTACACCATATCCCCTCCACGCCAGTCTAGAACCACTACTTAGTATTCGTGTTGAACTTGCAGTCGTCCCTCGTAATAGCAGACAGGTGGAGTGAGAGGTCGTTAAGGAGAGTTCCTTCAGCAAGGAAGGCTTGGTGGACTTACAACGATCGTCGTTTTAATTAACGATAAGAATAATATAACAACGATACTAACCCAGACGGCACACACACTTATGCGAGAATAAAATTAACATGCCTAAAAGAAATATCTGCAATCAGGGCTTTGAGGTGTAAACGTTAACAGGAATTAACAGTTACTTTGAACGGCAATAAACAAATATTGGCGAATTATTGTTGTTGTATTTTTTTTTAAAAAGAACGTTTATTCTGAGAATCTTTCGTGAATTTCGAGCTTCGTTTTCAACCGAGCTTCATTAAAGTACAGGAACTCACTATTTACACTCTGAAAGCTGCATCTGTTCGAAGTTAGCGCGCGGAATTTTTTTTTCTGTTGATGAAAAAAAAGAGAGAAAAGAAGAGGAGACGGATGAAGTGTCAATGTGGAGATGATATCACCTTGGATTCGAGATGTAGATGGAAGTGTCCTTCGGCCGCTGGGAGCTGGCTAGTCGTGCGATACCGAAGCTGACGTGACGAACTGGCCTCTTCCTTTTTGTATCATCCACCTCATCTCTGATGGAAGGAAGACCAACTTCTCTGTTCTCTCACTGATTCACGCCCTGACACTACATCTTGGCAACGCAAAAAAAAATATATATAAAAATAATAGATAATCGTAATTAACCCTCCCCCAACTAAATCTCTCCGCAAACGATAGCTGGAAAGACCAATAAAGTTTGAATGGATAGTTTAATGTGATGGATCATTTCTGTGTGGAATTTTTTTCTGATAATCACCTCTTTATTATTCCCAACTACTTTCACACACCTGCCATTATTTCGTAAAACTTAAGCATAATTTTTATAACAAGAGCTCGTAATATTAGTATTTATCATGCATGATAGATGCTTCACGTGGTGTGCTTTTGTTGAGTATTATCCTTTCATGTTCATATAAACCGAAACCAGAAGTTGTAAAAGGGAGTTAAGCACTAACATTTGCTTTAATGGAGGCGTGGCTTGATTAAACGTTTGTTCATTCATTCACAATCTTGCTAGGATAGACTGAAATGACATATCTATCAAATCTAAGGATAAATCACGTGGTAAGCTTTTTAACTTGTATCCATGTCACGGCGCGTTATTACATCATAACTAGTTACAAAGACCATGTCGCGGTGACCCAGTGGAATGGCAACGCCTCCTAGCGGCCAGCCGGGTTACTATGTTTTCTATCCTTTCGGACATCGGTGCACGAAAAGTAAAAGAATAGTATGGCAGCTCTATGAGAGAACTTGACCCGTTGGATTACTTAGGGCAAAGAATCTTGAACTATGTGTACCTGATTTTAGTCCCCTCCTTATTATGGAAGCAGATGTAGCGCGTATATAGTCTCCTTGCATGACGGATGCTGCCAAATCATAGATCCTCTGCCGTTTCAACAGAATCCACTGTTCCAGAAAATTCGCCATTTATTAACGGTTAACACATTATAGGAAATCTGGTGAACAGCACGAAATTCTAAGGCGGAGAAAAATAGCATTCTAAAAACAGAAATGGGATCGTGACCAACGACCCACCCTTCGGGAATGTCAGTCGCACCAGATGTCCATATATACTTCTCTGTCAGCGCCGACGGGCCTTGCGAAATGTTCTGATCCTGGGGTGGGGTTAGGGGACCGGACCCGGAGTAAACGTGGTACGAACCCAAGACAAAACCACTTTAACCCCCCCCACCTCCGATTGTGGTTCTGACGTGACAGCGGCTTTGTAGCGGTGTGAAGACTGAAATGAATTAAGTAATAACAATAATTTTTTTAAAAAAATAGAGGAAACTGTTAAAGTCTTGAGAAGAAAAAAGAAAAAGGGGACACGATCCCACGACCATCTGAATATCGCTCTCTGTGAAACCACATGCCTTATGAGGCACAGCCGTCGTGCGAACGATACCTGTGATTTAAAAATTACTCACTCTCTCCATCTCTCTCTCTCTCTCTCTCTCTCTCTCTCACACAATATATATAATATATAAATTCACCTTTATACTGGACTATTAACATATGACATTTTAACTACACGCCTGCAAGGGGTTGCATTAAAAAAGGTTAATTACATACCAGATATCCGAAATAAACGTAATAAATCAACAATAAATAACAGATTACGAGAAGCTCTTGATGCTGAAGAACGCATTTATTTTGCGGAGAATTCGAGATTTATCCTTCCCTCGTGTGTTAAGTGAACGCTAAATTCTTACCATCTGCAAAATCCGGGTTTTACTTTCAACATCTGTAAAATTTTTAACCCCCCCACACTTTTTCTATTTTATTTGAAGAACCTCCTTCCCTAACATATTTCTGGGAGGAGAATTCAACACGATTTCTCCAGTTTGCCCCTTCGCCGGATGGATTTAGAAAATTCCAATGCAGCTTCTAAGCCGATGCACCGAACAGCGAAGACTTTTTCAGTTCTTCAGAATTCGAATAATCTAAATTTTTTTTCCATTTAATCTAAAGTCACACATGCGGGGTTAAGGGTTAACCACGTTCTCATCTTCTTTCCTAATGCCACCACCCTCAGGGCTTAAGAAGGGGTTACCTCTTCAGCAGGATCGGAAGAACTTTGAGCTGTTTAATATTCCTGGCAATGGAAATGGTTTTCTGTTATTTCTTATTTCCACGACTTACATAAAGCTGTTGTTCTTCAGTGCATCAGAAGTTATTAGATTTTTTCTCTTTTTTTTAATGATCTCCTATTTACTTCTGGCTACACCCAACCAACTTCTCATTGGAACTAATTAGTATGCTTACGTCTCATCTTTGTTAAGATTAGAACTAGTGGATCCTGTTTTTGTTTGCTAGGTACATGCAACAATGTTGTTTCAGGGGTCTATATATTACATGTGGAAGCGCGGGTATATATTTACATTACTCGTAACTTATATATAAATGTGTATTATTATTATTATTATTATTATTATATTATTATTATTATTATTATTATCGATACATTTGTGTAAGAGAGGCGATGGAACTTTAACCAATCCTTGTAAACAAAAGAAAACAGGGGGTGGTGTGGTTAAGACCGGGACCGGAAGTGTACTAACAACGCCAGCACTGAATAGCGGTCATGAGATATGTTAGCCGAAGAAAGGCCCGTTAATCGTGAGTAGGCTGATTTTTAGAATGTGCAGAGATCTCTGTTGACCGGCCGTTTTTATAGGGGCCGACCACTCTCGCTTGTCTTAGAGCCTCAGATACATGGATCAGCCTCAGCTTCAGAGTTCCGTGCCGTATGTAGTCATGTAATTAATTGGAGTGGAGAGAGAGAGAGAGAGAGAGAGAGAGAGAGGAGAGGAGAGGAGAGAGAGGAGAGAGAGAGAGGTGAAGGAGCTAATTATCATATCTGTTATGTTTCTTGTTGTTTTGTTTTCTTACAACGAAAGTAGCATAAATATATATATATATATATACCCAGGAGAAGCTTTCAGGGAGAGTCTTCATGGCCAGTTACCAACACAAAAGGTCCACCCACCCACACAGGTGGATTAAGGCCGTAATGTCTGAGGTGACACGACGGGAGCCAAGTCAGTCCGCTCTCCAGGGTTTATCTCCCCCTCGAAGTTGGCTCATCTATCGCCACACCCACGCGAGAGCGCTTGACGAGATGGCGACACGACCATTAAAACCTCGCGGGATTTCCCCCCCTCCTCCCCATCCGTCCATCTGAAGCTTTGCACCTTTCGAGGAGTCCCTTTGTCGTCGCTGTCAGGAGAGATGAGCTGTCTGTCGCGTCGACGGCGTAGATCACCCGACTCCTGGGCCCGCGCACGATCCCCGTATCTGCTGGATATGGACGGGGATTTTTACACGGTAAGTTAGCCAGACTTAAACCGGTGGTCTCCCCTCCCCACCCGCCGCGAGCTACCAGCCTTCTCTGTCCCCCCCCCCCTGCGCTTGACGTCCATGTTCAGCCTAAACACGCATAGGTAAATAAATCCCTTTCTAAATAATAAAAAAAAATCTTCTTCTTCTTCTTGATCTTGCAGTCGTACAGACAGTTTTTTTTGTTATCCCGCCCCGAGGATCGGGTTACCCAGGCGAACCTTTCCTGAGACCGGACTGCCCCACTCTCAGACCGCTCTCTAATGCCGACGGGGAAAGAATCGGCGCAATATTTCCAAGCACCACGCACGTTAGACCCTACCATGCAGTTAATGATCCCTTAAAAAAACAACAACAACCCCTCCCCAATGGAAGGGTTGAGTGGATCACGCAGAAGCGACAGCAGATCCTCCTTTTTGCCGGGGAAAATCGCCTGGAAACTCCGGCTGTGAACTCTGGGGTCGATAGATATATATATATATCGTCGTGGTACTTCGTGGCGAAATTGAAGAGCGTCATTCATACCCGGGCTGAGAGAGGCCTCGCCGGGTAAGGGATTCAATCGAACAGCCCGCCTGAGAACGGGCCCCCAAATAAACAAAACAAAGAAAAAAGACGGAAAGAAAAAAATTGCGTTAGGTTTGAGTCGGCAGTTTTGTCGCAGGTAAATTTCTCAAGACGTTCACGGTATCATCCTCACAAATTTCAACCGCTTTAACATATAATAATGTGTTAACGTTTACATTAATTATCATTGAGGTTAATTTTCTGCAAAAGGTAATATCACTGGGATTAAATTTGTTAGTGCGCATCTCACTACTACATGTTTCCTATAAAGCTCATCTGATTACCAAACGTTTCCTATAATGCCCATTTCATTACCACATGTTTCCTATAATGCTCATTTCATTACCACAAGTTTCCTATAATGCTCATCTGATTACCACAAGTTTTCTATAATGCTCATCTGATTACCACAAGTTTCCTATAATGCTCATTTCATGACCACAACTTTCCTATAATGCTCATCTGATTACCACAAGTTTCCTATAATGCTCATCTAAATACCACAAGTTTCCTATAATGCTCATTTCATGACCACAACTTTCCTATAATGCTCATCTGATTACCACAAGTTTCCTATAATGCTCATCTAAATACCACATGTTTCCTATAATGCTTATTTCATTACCACAAGTTTCCTATAATGCTCATCTGATTACCACAAGTTTCCTATAATGCTCATCTAAATATCACATGTTTCCTATAATTCTCATTTCATTATCACAAGTTTCCTATAATGCTCATCTCATTACCATATGTTTCCTATAATTCTCATTTCATTACCACAAGTTTCCTATAATGCTCATCTGATAACCCAAGTTTCCTATAATTCTCATCTCATTACCATATGTTTCCTATAATTCTCATTTCATTACCACAAGTTTCTTATAATGCTCATCTCATTACCATATGTTTCCTATAATTCTCATTTCATTACCACAAGTTTCCTATAATGCTCATCTGATTACCAAACGTTTCCTATAATGCTCATTTCATTACCATAAATAAATATCCTGCAGAGTTATTGTGCTACTTGCTGCTATAAAATAATTTCGAATGATTTATTTATGTCTGTACCTTTTTGTTCTGTTTTTCTACTTAATTAATTATATATAAATATAACAGAGTTTCTCATATTTCACTCTATATCTAAAAATCATTTCAGTGCGAGATAAGGTGACAGAAGCAGCCATTCCTGAAATCAAACTCTCTTCTTCCCACTCTTTACATTATTTTATTGAATGTTTATGATGCATTATTTTAAATTTCTAAAACAAAATGGACCGTTATTTAGTATTTCGATGGAAGATAAAATACGGTTGAACATTTTTGTTAAAGGAATGAATTCTATTCCTTTAAAAACTTCGGACGGTGTAGATTTTGTAACGATGCTCCCAGATGGTCTTAGAGATTCCTTAGAAAGAGAACTGTTCTTTAAACGTATGCGCGCGCGCGCATGTTTGTGTTTTTTTTTTTGTTTTTTTTTTAAAGAGACAAATAAAGAAATTAGGCGAAGCCGGGTTGGTTGGTTGGTTGGTTGGTTAGTTGGTTGGTTGGGGGGGGGAGAGAAGACAGAAATTGGCATCTCACGAGCTGGCTGCTTGGCTGGGCTGGGCTGGTCCTAGTCGAAGCCCCGGCGCCGCCAGGCCGGACTGACACTCCGCCATTCGGTTATTTATCGGACCGGTCATCGCGGCTCCAGGCCCACTCCGAAAATTACACTCCCATCGATCGGCCGGCCCCCAGATGTTAATTATACATTTAATTTTCTGGGCTGGCCAGACCCCCCCCCCCTCCCTCCCTCCCTCCCTCCACTAACCAGTCGCGCCAGAAGGAGCGGCGTCGACTTAATGATGGGCGAGTCGCCGGCCTTTGTCTTAACATTCTGCTGGTGACGAACGACACCGCCAAACGAGATCCAGGGTCCGCAACTCCTTTAAGGGAATAATTTCCGAGAAATTACCGTTAAAAAATGAATCAAGTAAAATAAAAAAAAAAAAAAATTTTTTTTTTAAAATAAGATGTCAATCACCAGAATCGTGTGTGATGGCATCTTTTCGTGAAATATACACTGGGTGGCCACAATTATAGACTCACCTATTGAAGTATCCTATATTCCGAATATAACCAATTTATTAGTGCGTGTGTCTAGATGTATGTCAGCAGCATATGACTATTAGAAAATATGTAGATCTTTTTAAAAGTTCGGGCAATTGGCACAAGGGGTCTTTTTCTATCTAGAAATCATTCCTCAAACTCGAATACATTTATTGGTGGGTCCACATTATTAGTCGTTAGTGTATTTATATTTTCATTTTTTGTGTCTAATTTTTTTTGTTTTCGTAGCTCTTTTGGTGCCTTAAAAATTTTTTATGGGTAGGAAACAAATCCACTTTCGGGTTAGTCGTCGTTTATGAACAACAAGAAGACAAATGATACAGGTGGGGCGACTCCTTAGTACTTCTTACTGATTTAGAACTTCAGCTGCTCCATCCTGGACAGAGTAAAGATCCCTGTAATTTGATATTTGGCTCTTGGAAGAACAGCGCTATCAGCCACCGCAGCAGAATAACTAACCTCTTGACTTCTCTTCTTTATCTTGTATAAGCGGCTACTCTACCAGTGCGGGTTAGCGATTAAAGAAAAGCTCCCCCGGTGGCACATTACAGGTGAGAAGTACAAACTCCGGTTGTGGGTTTGTTTTTTTTTAGTTTCAGTATTTTACTATCTTCCTGCCCCGACCACAGCTTTAATTATGGCCGTGAACAGCAGCAAATTAAGCCGGAGTGGGTAAAGTCTTGGGCAGAAATCCGCTAATATTTCAAAATTATATATACACACACACCTTACCTTCACTCGCCGGAGAACGTTCTTCGTTGTGCCAGGGTTATCGCCACACGCACCGGCGGCTGTGGAGGGAGATTTAAAAGACCCTGACCAGAGAAAGTCAAAGAAGAAAATTCGTGTTTTCGTGATAGCGCGGCCCGATAAGAGCGTGGATCGTCGACTGCACTGGCTGAGGAAGTGCGGGAGGCTGGTAGATGGAATGGGAATATTACAGATTACCTACCACACATGTTGTGTCTTGGCTGCAGGTTGTAACAAAGAAACAGACAAATATATTCCAAAGTTCCCCCCCCTTTTATTTCTCTTTTTGTTAGACCTTACATCCAGCACCAATTCTTTAACTCCCTTTAAAAATTCCATCTTACGTTCATTATTATTATTATTATTATTATTATTATTATTATTATTATTATTATTATTATTATTATTATGTCCCTCTGGGTCTCTCTTGTGTTATAGTTTCTTCTTCATATTCATACTTGGTAAAAACATCTCCAGATGCAGACCGTTTTATCACACACTTACTCCCTTCCCTTTTCTTTTCATTAACAAAGAATTTTGTTGCAGGCTGAGAAACTTTAAAAAAAATAACTATTTATTTATTTACTATATTATTAGTTAGTAAGTTTAATTTTTTTTTTTTCTTTGATAAATACAATTTTTATTTGCGAATGCAGCCGAGGAGATATTGTTCTTCGATCCGAGTATAAATCCATCCCTATCGGATCTTAATCTGATGAAGTCGAGAACGAAAAATTAATAAACAAGTAGGAATAACAGGAGAACTAACAGACATCCGAAGAATATTCAATTACTACTACTACTACTACTACTACTACTACTACTAATAATAATATAATAATAATAATAATAATAATAATAATATAATAATAATAAAGAATAATAATAATAATAATAATAATAAGTCAGCAAAGCTAACACAAAGATACGCTTTCCTTTCTTAAATTAAACAGTTTATACTCTTAAGCAATATTAACAGAAATCAATTAATCCCATGTAAAGCAAATCAAACCATTATTTGTTTATAAGTACGGAATTAGTTCATTGGTATTTTTTTTAAATTCTGGGAAACGACTGCGTGAAGAATCTTAGTTTTCGAAAACAAATAGTCTAAGAATCATGTCCACAGACGGCAGCGTCCAAATATAAATTCATCTCGCACCCAGCCGCCTCAGCCCCACCCCCCGACACACCCCAGTTCATGGGTAATTTGGATCTTGGTTCGAATTTTGAAGCTGCCCCGGAAATACAAATAAGAATAAATTAAGTTTAGCGGATCGGAGAATTTAATCAGGTTAAAAATATTATTCGTTTTTAATATATTTTTTATTTTACTCTGTTATATATCTATTTTTGCAAGTACTTGCGCAAACAACACACACACACAGAGACACACACACACGCACACACAGAGACACACACACACACAGACACACACAAACACACACACACAGAGACACACACACACACACACACAGAGACCACACACACAGACACACACAAACACACACAAACACACACAGACACACACAAACACACACACAAACACACACAGACACACACAGACACACACACACACACAGACACACACACAACACACACAGACACACACACAAGAGACCACACACACACAGACACACACAAACCACACAGAAACACACAAACACACAACAACACACACACACACACACACATACACAACACACGGGGGAGCGGAACGTTATAGCGCCCATCTCTAGACACGCGAGGCTTCTGTCTCCATATACGGTGTACATCGAGAAGAGTGACTCCTTAAAATATCTCCCTTTCTTTTCTTCTTGTCAGCGGCCTTTAAACAAATCTTTCTTTCCATCGAAGTGAAACAGGAATAATAATGCATATTTGTCGACCCCGGGTCCTTCTGGCGGCAATGGCATCTGATTGCCCACCAAGGGCATCAACCGACGACGTTACCGCGTCATCCAATGACGATATCCTCGAAAGCCCATCGTGCATTCTTAGAACAGGCGTGGATGGAAAGCAGATAGCCTTTCTATTTCGATCGAGACGGAGGGGGGGTGAGGAAAGCATAACGCGGTTTCGTGTCTGGGACAAAATGGCGTCATCAGAAAGCGGTCAACTCTTTTCAGCCGGAAAGCAAGCGCATGGAGAAGACAGACGGAGGAAGGGTGTAGGAACGTTTCCATCCACTCGAGACTGGTCTACGTGAAAGTTTGGTAATCAAAAGGCACTAGAGATGATGAGAGGTATCTCTAAAATCCGACCGCTGGTGCCAAGAACCAAAAAGACCACATTTAAGTGGCAATTAGACGTCATTAAACACGAGGGCTTGTAAATACCGTGTATAAGTGGGTGCGTTGGTTCTCTATGGCAGTCATTAAACTTCATGTAAAGATGAATATTTGTCAAGTGTTCGCAACAATTAAACTCAATTATTTATTGACATCAAGTCAACTGGGAACGTCTATTATATCGTAAACGACACAATCCGGAGACGTTAATGTCGTACACAGGACGTACCTGTTTTGGCACCCATTTGTATAATTCGATATATATGTTTTATAAAATTAGGAAGGTTGAAAGCCTTCTCGTGTCACGCACACACACACACACACACACACACACACACACACACACACCGCACGCACGCACATGCAGCTGTAACACGAATAAGAACGGGGATCGACGAAGTCTGGCTGGTTCCTGGAGAAAACCTCCCACTAACACCATTTCCAGAACGTTCGTTCCCCAGAGAGGAATGTAAGTAAATAAATAGCCCTCTTGACATGTGACGGGTTTCTTGATTATTTGAAAGCCCGCCCATCATTCAATACTTGTGCAGCAAATACCGAGCGTTTAATGTATTAATATCATTCTGTCAGCAGCGCCCTCTGCTACTTAAATGTGCATTTATCTGAACATCAATTTAGAAAAAAAAAACGTCGGAAAGATGAGAGAGAACTGGGCAGGGTAGAGTAATTTTATAAACGGCTTCGTAATTCCACAGCTCTACTTTATCTCCCTCCACCCTCGGGATTTGGTTTTCGTGAAGGAACACTATTCAGACACGACCATCTCTTGTAAATTGAAAGTGAAATAAATATCTTTTAAAAACCAAAAAAAGAAACAAAAATCTGCGATAGGTAACTCTTCATAAAATGCGACCTGTTCTCTTCAAATCTGCTTAGAATTCCAATGCATTATTTATCTCTCTTGTCGGCCGCAGGTTTGGCCATCTTATCTTCCCGATTGTAGCAAAACGATACGGGTGCTGAAAGACGGCTTCGGCGTCCGGCTTTTGGACAATAATACCTTGCTTACCGGACCTGGCGGCAGTGATAATGAACGTCACCAGGTGGCGCATCGGTGGAGCTCAGCGTAGCTCTCTGCTGCTGCTTTACTTAACGAAAACGTAGCAAGCTGTCAGTCAGTATCCCTCCTTTAATCGATGGGTTTGTTTTCTTTTGGTAGGGGAGGGGGTTGTCGTTTATCTTAACTTCTTTAAAAAGTTTAAAATAATTCGTGTTTCCTGAGACCGAAATTGGTTTTTACGGCTGTGAGAATACGTCGGAGTAGCGCGATGGCTTTGATGGGTTAACGATAAGTTTCACTTTACTAAAGAATTCAGCGGGGTTGCTGAGGAAAGTGACGCGTTTAATATTACATTTACTTTATCTTCTTCCATTATTATTATTATTTTATTTTATTATTATTTATTATTATTATTATGAATTTTATTAATTATATTATAGTAGTAGTAGTAGTAGTAGTAGTAGTAGTAGTAGTAGTAAATCTTTCAAACGATAACTTCTTTCTTTTCTGGGATAAATAAAACTTTGCGAATTTAAAATAAACATCTCTGATATTTTTTTCAAATTTGAATATCGATTTGTAACAAAAATAAAATGTAAAAGCGAAGATTAAAATCTACGTCTGCAGTTTGGAAAGGGAAGGATTTCTGAATAAATGAAGGCAGAGCGACCTTCTGAAAAATGAGATTTTGTAAATAAGTACAGAGTGTTTATTTATCGGCTTACTTACATCATTAACAAATTGTCGTACTTACCGATCGATTTTCCGATATGCGGGATACCCAACCATCACATCTCAACTGTACTAAAGGATCGTAAATTAAATAAATAAAGGAGTATGCAGCTTTACACCTGTCTGATTATTCGTAAATAAAACATGTCACAGATGCTCACAAACACATGGAATCCCAACGCCAATTCCAAATATGAAAACAAATAATAAAGACGTGTAGGAACTGTAGTCATCTCAGACCTTATTAATAATAATAAAAATTTGGTGGTGAGAGAGAGTCTCCATCTCTCTCTCTCTCTCATCTCTCTCTCTCTCTCTCTCTCTCTCTCTCCTCTCTCTCTCTCTCTCTCTCTCTCTCTCCTCTCTCTCTCTCTCTCCATCTCTCTCTCTCTCTCTCTCATCTCCCTTGAGATTATCCCGAGCAGAGACAGTTTCTAGGCTGACATTGAACTGCTTTCGTTTGTCTTTTTTTGTTTTTGTTTTTCTTACTCGCGGCTTCGTTCTAGATTTTTCTACGGTATTGACGGCGAGCCCCCTGTTGTCTAAGCGACGCGTTTTGTACAAACGATATATATCTCCATCCACTGCAGTCGGCTGTTCGCTGTAATTCGCGAAAATAGTCAATGCTTGCCGTTTACTACTATTGTCAAAATATTAGCAATAGTACATAATGCTGCTTGCTATTCCTCTCAAATGATTGTAGGAAATACTAATATTACTATAACAAAAATAACTATACTAAATACTGTTTTACTACTTCTGCTAATAACTGAATAACAAAAATAATAACAACCACTAATACTATTTCGACGACGCTAAAAACAACAAAAAGAACAACACACAACAATAATAATAATAATAATAATAATAATAATAATAATAAATAAAGAAGAAGGAGAAGATCAAATACTACTATGTCTACAGTGACAGATACAGCTTTTATTACTGTCATTATCTTCACGTCCCGTCCCCGATCTGGGGGTAGCCAGCCAACGATCCACGATCGAAGGGTACACGCGTCGTCCAGGGATCCCATACTCTTTCCACGCCCGGTGTCTTTGAAGGGGCACCAACCAGTCCCCTTTCCCTGCCACTTCCAGTTATAATAAGAACCGTAGAAATAATGAGTTCTCCCCACCCGCTAACCGATCTTCTCTGCTTCTACCCTCTACTCATCATCTTTGCCAAAGCAGGGAGACAAAAACGGAAGTAAAAAGAAGAAGAGAAACGTTTAACATAGAACAAAACCCTTGTTTTATCCCGTGTTCCCGCGGCCCCGACCACAGCCAGCAGAAGCCCTGCCGCCGCCCCGTCACCGGTCGGACTGGAGAGAGAGGAAACTCGGCTGTTTACCGCACCAGGGTGGGGCCCGACCTGTTCGGATACTTCTCCCCTTCCCCTCCCCCTGGTCTGCCTGGCGGGGGTTGTTCATACGGATTCCGTAGCGTCACCCGACTCCACTCTCCACATTTCCAGCCAGAAAAGGGCCCCTGGCTGCATGGCGTCCGTAAGGAAAATTCTCGATCTGGGCTGAGTGAATCCAGAATAAAAGCCGCGTAGGCAGTCGTCGTCTTTGCTTTTAATTATTTTAAAAGAAAGAAAATCACTGCCCACCCCGGCTGATTATCGTAAAGGTGCAAAAAAACATCCCTATTTCCTGTTGTATATTTCCGATGAACAAGGCATTAGGTATGGGAGATTGTAAAGATGTTGTAATGGTGGTCTTTTAGTTGCTAAAGGCAACATCATTTATTGGGCAGAGCGAAACAAGATATTGAAACGAAATCGAAACACTTTTTACAGAAGATGAGACACTGCGAGGAGATTTATATGGAGGTTGGGTTTGGTGAATTTCTCTCGTTCTTTACTTTCATAGAGAGGTTTATGTTTCATCAACCATTTTGAAATAGGGGAGACAACTTGCTAAGAATGTTTATGTAATCTGCATATGTAGTGGGTGCTGAGACAGAGGAGGGAGGAGGATCGAGAGAGAGAGAGCGAGAGAGAGAGGAGAGAGGATGAGAGAGTGGAGTTGCTTTTGTGTTTTTTGTGAGGAGGAGGAGGTTGAGAGAGACGAGTAGCAGAAGAGTGTGTTGTTGCTTCTTTTGTGTGTGATGGAGGGAGGGATCGAGTTGGGATGCGAGAGAGAAGTGGGAGAGAGGCTGAGATGATTGTGGTGAGGGAGGGAGGGAGAGGGAGAGAGAGGGAGAGAGGAGAGAGAGAGAGAGAGAGAGAGAGAGAGAGAGAGAGAGAGTGTGTGTGATGGGAGGGAGGGAGAAGGAGGGGGGAGGAGCGGGCGAGATAGCTGTGTGTGATGGAGGGAGGGAGAGGGAGAGGAGAGAGAGCGAGAGCGAGAGAGAGAGGTGTGTGTGTGATGGGAGGGAGGGACAAGGAGGGAGAGAGAGCGAGAGAGAGTGGTGTGGTGATGGGCGGGAGGAGCGGCGAGAGCAGAGAGAGCGAGAGAGAGATGATCCCAGAGATGAGACGAGAAGCGACTCGAGCGTGAGAGGTGGGGAGGATGAGAGGAGGCGAGGAGAGCGAGCGAGGATGGATGGATGTATTTGATAGGTTGATAAGGAGGAAGTAATCGCCGCTGGTCAAATTTAAAAAAAAAAAGAATGCGGAGAAGGAAAGTAGAAAACGCTGCTGATGACAAAGAGGGGGAAAGAAGCTGGCTAGAAAGATAGAAAAAAGAGCTGAACAAGCGAGATACAGAAAGCGATAAAATAAAAAGAGAGATGGAGAGAGCGGTTAAAAGGAGAGGTTGAGAGAGATATAGTTTATATTTGTCAATCGCGTATAAAAAGTAATTAATCTCCCCTTCAAGTCTCGCCCTGGCAGTCACACATCTATCACAGCCCTGTGAGACGGCTGCCATAAAAGATGATTCGCTACACAGCCTGGTTAAAATTGACACGTCCGAAATTCTCGCAATATATCACTTCTACGTGCAATTAATTCTCCTAAAATGAGCTTCTCAGTATCTACAGTTAAAAGAGTTTTGATGCCCACTAATGTGAACGTGCGTTGCGGCATCGTCGGCGGATAAAGTCCCAGTCCTCGGAGAGGGGTTTCGATTTTGTAGCATAACGACCAACAACGCCATCTACCCCTTATAACATTTACTCCTCCGCTCGGCGGTACTTTCAACGCAGCTGTTAGCCGACTTGGCTCCAAAGAACGATGCACAAGCTTTCCGCATCACGGAAAAGAGCTGGAAGATCACGACGGAATAGTCAATCAGATGAATTTGTTCACAAACGGGAATGAACATCTTATAACATCGTGTTGTTGGTGTGCAAATCTCACGACATCGGAACACTTTTAGCATCTAGCAAAAGCCTGAACCGTCTCATGCATCAGGAAATAAAAGCGAATTGATTATAATGAAACCATCTCCGAGAAAGACTTCTGCACGGAGATG
The DNA here is from genome assembly GCA_018389105.1 of Nautilus pompilius. Taxonomy (NCBI): domain Eukaryota; kingdom Metazoa; phylum Mollusca; class Cephalopoda; order Nautilida; family Nautilidae; genus Nautilus; species Nautilus pompilius. The sequence continues at coordinate 62,941 of JACATO010000203.1, read as the reverse complement.
GGCGGAAGGGAACTGGCGAAGCAAGGGACGAGGGGGGGCCGAAGAACGAGGGGCGGGAGGAAGGTCCGGGTGGGGGGGAAAAGGAGAATGTGCACCCGTTCGGAGCAAAAGGGACCCATATGTTGAGGGGTAATTAGGAGGGATACAATAGGAGAAAAAACAAATTAACATTTTTCAGAAGGACGGCCAGGGATAATGAAAACTGGCGGGGGGAGTTTATAAGAAGAACAGAAAACAACACAATGCAGAAGAAAAAAAAAATAAAAAATAAATGACGAATAGAATAAGAAGAAGAATAAGAATAAGAATAAGAATAGGAAGAAGATAAGAAGAATAAGAATAGATGAAAATAAGAAGTAATAATAAGAATAAGAATAAGACGTAGATAGAAGAGAGAAGAAGAATAAGAATAACAGAAGTAAGAAAATAACAACAAAACACAACAACAACAACAAGAAGAATAAGATGAGAAGACGAAGACGAAATAAGCAATAATAAGTAATAATAATAATAATTATATAATGAAGAATAATAATAAAATAATAAATAATAAGAATAATATAATAATAATAAGAATAATAATCATAATAGAATAATAATAAGAATACATAATAATAATAATAATAATAATACTAATAACAACAAAAACAAACAAACAAACAACTAATAATAATAATATTAATAATACTAATACTAATTATAATAATAATAATAATAATAATAATAATAATAATAAACTAATAATAATAAAATAATAATAATATAATAATAAAAGAAGAAGAAGAAGAAGAAGAGAAGAAATAATAATAAATGCATTTAAAAACATATTTTGTGAGAATTGGTGAGTTTAAAAGCTATATTCAGAAACCTGAAGTATGGCACTAGTAGAAATATTTAAAATATTTTATAAAATATCTATCACATTGAATGGAGAATCAGAAGTTTCTAGTAGTACTGTAACAAATATTAGTAAATATTATCCGGGCAACGCGAAGATTCTCTTTTTTTAAGTGAAATGTTATCCTTAGCCGGACTTAGAGTCATTAATGTAAGTTAGCAGTCTGTTGTTAATCTGATGGAATAAAGCCTGGTAAGTAAGGGAAAGTTGTGTGTTCGGTGTTTAATAGGAAGTGTTGACTGGCAGCTAGAAGCAGTCGGGTCGCTTTCTGACATCCTGAGAGGCGGAGGTTATGTTTCGTGCCGTCTTGGTCGGCCGCTCCGTTTGAAGTAGTCTGGAACACAAGAAGAGTTCGGTCTGGAAGCGTGATAATCAACACCGCACCTTCTGTAGAATAAATACCGCTGTGACCTGTTCGAGCTTTCACGGGAACACGGGGTTAATTAACCTCACGAAGCTGCTTACACCCAGTTAAAAACGGGGGTTGTTATGTACAGGGATTTTCGAATACAATAATGGAAATCGTCTGTTTCTGTTTACAACTAAACACGACTTTTAACACAAAGGACGACATACAAATTATTACCAGTCAGTCCGTTGTACAACAGAAATTCTGTAGTTGCTGAATCATAATTTATATTTAAATAACTTTAAATGTATTTGCATATTCAGAGACTTGCAGATTTCTAAGTCCCTGCTTGTCAAAGTTCACATCGAATAAATTAAAAGATTATCGCAGCTACAATTCTTAAATGTATATTGACTAAGAATTTAGTAACGTTAACCTGAAGGAATAGATTGTGGGGAGAGCATCTACTCTTCCGCTCTGTTTGTTTTTACATTATTTATTATAGTTGTAACTTAGTTTAATTATAAAATCAGTAGGCATTGATTCATTAACATTTAACGTGCAATCCAGATCTATTATATTATTATTTATCCATCCATTATTATTATTATTATTATTATTATATTATTATTATTTATTATTATTAATTATTATGTCTTTGTTTACGAGTTAATTTAGGCGAAGTGTTACACGAAAGTTTCTCGCTGAACGGTCCCTAGTTCGCACAGGGCATCATTACTACCAACTGACGAGATCATCGGACCTTCTGAGACCTCCAGCAGCTCCCCCCTACTTTCCGTCGAAGGCTGCTCTTTCTGTCTCTTTCGATCCGCGTCCACCCAGCAGTCACCGTAAGTTCCCGTCAGTTCAGTACACACACACACACACACACTCTCTCTCTTCTCTCTCCATCTCTCTCTCTCTCTCTCTCTCTCCCTCTCTCTCTCTCTCTCTCTTCTCTCTCTCTCTCTTTCTCTCTCTCTCTCTCCTCTCTCTGGACCTTTTCTTTTTTCCATCCTCGTCTCGTACCAAGCTGTTACAAGTAAGGACACAGTGGCAGCGCCTCACCCTGACTACAGCGAAACTCTCCTGACTTGGAGATCCATCATGGCAGCTCCGGAGAAACCTGCCTTCTCCGGGATAGCGTTCAGCTGTTTTACTCTTATTGAAAGCTGAATATAAATAAATTTCGGCGATTTTCCCCCGTGAAAGATTGAAGATATTTCTCATCACCATCGAATGAGTAGCCATTTACCCTTCTTCGGCTTTCTTTCGTGCAGTTTGTTTCTACACGGCATCTATCTCCCCCCCACCCCCCACCCCCACGATGCGGGATCTCTGTTTTCCCCTGGCTTCGGTCAGCCTACGTCGTCTGGCGTAACGCCGCCAGCTCGAACCGCTAACGAGGGATCCCCGAATGGATTCCGGTCAATAGATTCTGCCGTTAGTTGGCGCCGCACCGAGCTGCGGTGGTAAAATATTTATTCAAGATTCCCTCCTGTCCCAACCCCACCTCCCTTTCCTTAGCGTTTCGTTCTACGTTGTTTACGATCCGAACCGTGGACGAGACCCTCCGCCTTCCCCGCTCTCGTTCACTCTGTTTCCATTATCGACACTCGTTCGATCTGGCGCCGGCCGGTGCTCTCTCTGTCTCCCTTACGACTCGTCACTGAGAGGTCGGGGGTTAAAGCCCCTTTGGTACCGAAACAACACCTGCTCTCACATAACCACGCGTTCGAACAGAAATTCCCGGCATATCTATCAAATAAACGAATTCTTTAAATAAAGCGGAAAGCGAACGCGAGACGAGCTGCGAAAGGTTCGATCAGGTATCGAAATTTCCAAGCAACGAATATCAGATACAAATTTTTTTTTTAAAATCCAAAAATCAGCGATTTAATTCTAAAATTTGGTAGCCAATCTGCTGCAAAGAAAACGTTCGGACCTAACTATACAAACAGAACGGACTTGAATTCGTAACCACGGCACCCGCCGCCTGGCGACGTACGAAGAAGCGACTCTAACCTCGCAGCTAATCATTAAAAGCAAATAAAACCCATCTTTCTGCGGAACACAAAAATCTCGTTTGTAAGTCCTTCGTCGGGTCAACATTTTAATTTGCTTTTTTCTCTCTAAATAAGCGTTCACCAGCAGCAGCGACAGATAAAAGAAACACACACACACACATATATATATATATAGCACAATGGAGTCGATTAGTAGCTTATTGTGAGAGAAATGCCAGTCTTCTTCGTCCACTTGTGGGAATTTCCAGCCGGCGCGAGACGCCATCACCTTTTGCGCTCTACGTTCACGCTAAAATAGTATCCACCCCAAGAGGAGGGAGGAGGCATCGATGCCAGACGGAGTCGGCTGGTTCCTTCTGAGTAGCGGTAATTGTCGGTCGCGGTATTAATTTTTCGAATTTCGGTCGATCTAATAACCGTGTCGCGCTGAGTAATACAAAATCTGGCCCGCGGGCAATTTGGTGAGTTAGACTTTTAATCATTATCTTATCCATCACTGGTTCTGTTAATGTCTCACGGCTTCCCGTAGTTGCGAGCTCGGCTCAGTATTCAGGTAGCCGAGTGAATTTCCTAGCAGTTACCGACCCACGTTCCAGTCACGTGACTAACTTCGCCAGTGGACGGCGGCGCTCGAGACCACGTGATTGGAACATTTAAAGTTAATCAACAATGCTCGGCTCGTACGAAATAACAAGAATCTACTGATGACCTCGCCTTCGATGAAACGCCGGGTATATTTTTTGAAGGTAGCTGCTCAATGCGTTTTTTTATTCTTTTCATTGAGTTACCTTTCTGCGGTCTAGTGATCGGAATGCTCAACGCAGCCATTCGCCTGATGAGGTCAAGCCAGCGTGCCGACTGAGGCACACCACCAATAACCAATCGCTAGATCTTTGACATCGAATTATTGGAATACTAGCGCTTGATATCGTAAAACCAGCTCCTTAAAAGTCCACGACGAGTTATCTCCCGTTTTGTGATTTTCTAGTAGTAAATTAGCAGTCACACACACGGTCTTTGCGGCCACCGGTCTCTGGTTTATTTTCACGGAATTATAAAAAAAAATGTAATTTTGCACTTTCCTATATTAAACATGCACTTTAACACTTGAGGCGAGATAATCTTTACCTCAACTTTACTGACCGATTTCAAAAGATCGTCTTTACATTAAACTTACACGACCGTATTTAACGTTACACAAATACCACGTAAAGATGGCCTTTAAGTTCTTTATGATGGTCGTTAAAGATGAAGTAAAGATGGTTTTTCGCTCATTTTTAAATTAACGCAACCAATAAAATATCCAACAAGTGACAGAATCGCATCTCGTGTATACAAGTGAAGCGGTCCACAGCGCAGTCAGAACGCACCACTTCCGCCGGAGGACTGCTGCGAGTACAGGCGGCGATATCGTGGTGATGGGGTGGATACCGTGGGGCCAGGGAAGGAGACATCGCATGGCAGGCGCATAGAGATCAGAGTGTCGACTTCGTGTTACAGGAGAGGCTGCGTGCAGGGCTCCGAAGGCGATACACGGACCTGGCACCGATGGCACTAGGGGCAGGGGTCGGGGGGGGGGGAGCCCCGACTTTTTAAAAGTGATGTTAAGCATCTAAAGATATGTTCTCCGCGCGATAGACGACGAGTCGGTACAGTGCCCCGAGTACAGTAAGGCGGACATTGAGGCGGAAGGGGCTCAACGGATGCGTAACTGACCGGAAACCTTCGCCGAAGAGAAGCAACCAACTGACGAGGTTAAAGTAAAGGGCAGGAACGAAACAGCGGAGGGAATGGCCAGACCAGGGAGGTGTTCTCTGCGGTCGAGTCCGGGTTTGAATTGTTTGGCGATGATCAACGGAGGTCTGTTCGGAGTGGACCGAGGAGCGGCACGCCGGCTACAGTGAAGCTGGGCGATGACGGACGCAAGTCCGGAGCCTCCTATCATCCAAGCATATCGAAGCTTTGCATAAAATGGGAGATGGAGTGACTGATGACAGATACAGGCCGGCTCTTATCCATCACGCCAATCCCTCAAAAATATCTCATTGGGCGGGGATTCGTCTTCTAATATGACAATGATTGAAAAAAAAACCCCAGCTAATGCGGTGGAAAAAATATTTGAAACGACGCAAAGACGCTGATATCAACATCATTGAGGGTGTTTGAAAACGAGGCGCCGCCATGTTCTGTGTAAAGCAGAGGGCCCGCCTACCAAATACTAGTGCGCTGTACAGTGTATTCATTTTGTGTTTGTGTTTGTACTATAAAGAGATCTCGTTCGCAATCACCCGGTACTTGTGCACGACCTGCGGAGCGGGCCTCCCTACTCACACCCAATACTGTATGTGTGTGAAGAAATAATAAGCGGCTGTTTTGTGGAAGACTTATTAGGTTGTAACTGGGTGCGTTTTTCTGTTGAAAAGAAACGCTGATATCCGCACCAGTCTTAAAGTAAATCAAAGCGCGGTGTACTCTACCTGAACTGGTTATTATTATTATTATTATATTATTATTATTATTATTATTATTATTATTATTATTATTATTATTATTATTATGGTGTTGTTGTTGTTGTTGTTGTTTTGTTGTTTGGTGTTGTTGTTGTTTGTGGGTTGTGTGCTGTTGATTATTATTTATTAGATTATTAATTAGTATTATTATCTTATTATTAGTATTATTATTAGGATTAGGATTATATTATTAGGATTATTATTATTATTATTATTTATTGGTGTTGTTGTGTGGTGGGGGTGGTGGTGTTGTTGGGGGGTTGTTGGTGGGTGTTGTTATTGTTAGGAGTATTATTATTATTATTATTATTATGATTATTCGATTATGATTATATTATTATTATTATTATTATTATTATTATTATTATTATATTATCTTATTATTATAGTATTTATTTTTTTATCTGCCGTTAATTGAGACCGTACCGCGGAAAAGTCTAGATTAGGTCCTGGTGATCGCCCATTACTTCTGGAGAGAAGAAGAAAGCACAAACTGTGCCGGGTAAGTAATCACAACCAGCCGAAAAAGCTCAATAAAAAAAACAAAAAATAAATTAATTAATTAATAAATAATAATAATAATATAATAATAATAATAATAATAATAATAATAAAATACACGAAAAGAAAAAGAAATTAATTATTCTTTTGTTCTGCCTTAGGAGATCAGCGATTCAGACCGCGAACGCGGCGGCCTCGTCTACAATTTCCGATAATTCTCTTCCGGCGGCTAAGTTACCAATCGCGATCGCAAATTTAAACGTGTGTGAGGATTGGTTGGCTAGATGTTTTAATGTCTGTACATTAGAAGCCGCCTGCTTGTGCTGTACAAAATACCGACACCGGGATTTACAACAGCGCGTTGCGCTACACGGCCATGACGCTGACGTCACGTGGCACCATGCACAAGTATTACGCACGGCGTTTGCGAAGAAAACAATGGCGCCGACTGTGAGTGCTTGAAAAAGGTCGAAAACTCGAATGCGACGATATCATGGGGATAACGATGTCTCTTAATTAGACTACTACTACTACTACTACTACCCTACTACTACTACTACTACTACTACTACTACTACTACTACTACTACTACTACTACTACTAATAATAATACTAAAATAATAATAATAATAAAGAAGTAGTGCTGTCGACGATGAAGATGATGGCGTAGAAGAATACTGATAATAATCTTAGATGCTAATCGACAGAACAGCTCCATTTGTGTCCTACATAACAGTACAAGTTATTTCGATGATGTAGAATTGTTCCGCCATGTACTTCCATTCAGCAGCAGAAACCGTTTACATTTGAGAAAAAAAAAAAAAAAGAAGAAGAAGAAGAAGAAGAGAGAATCAGGCGACGTTAGTTAGCAGACATGATATCCTCCTCCTTGAATAGGAAAAAAAAGAAATCCATCTGGATGTACAACAGAATTTACGAGGAATAATATTCGCGTTAAAAAAAAAGAAGAGAGAGAGGCACAAAATCATTTTCGTGATGAAGTAAACCTAAAAACCAAAATAAAAAAAACCCCAACAGTTTCGTATCAAAAGATAAGAGATTCGAAAGGAAGGAGAAGAGTAATAAATTATCGTGGGACGTATATGATGTTGTTCTGGGGAATTATCAGTTTTGCATGAAAATATCAGCTGCCAAAAGTTCAGCAGAAATACGTAGAACCACTTTTTAATTCTTGATTTTATGATGCGAGAGGACGTAATATATTTAGTGATGTCGCTATCACTTTATGGAGACCTTTTCACCCTTCCACACCCATTTCTCTGTCGCTATTCTTTACCAGTTGCTTGTTTCCAAGCTAAGTTACTTTTTTTTCCTTTTTCTAATGAATCCAGAAGCTAGTTTATTACGTAGAAATTTGAGTAAAATAGCAGCAGACACACACACACACACAAAAACCCCAAAAATTCTTTAAATGGATCGAATCGGACCATTTTATATATTAAACACCCGATCGAAAATTTTCACTTGTTTCATCTTTAATTTTCGATATAAAGAATCAAAAGTTATTTTGCGTCGTCTAGAGCAGAATAACGGTCTCGCGGAGTGTAAGTCAGTAACATCGAGTAATGTCATAACCGGTATATAATCAACAATTATGGAGATCCCCCCCTTTTTTTTTTTTTAATTTTTAGAAATCCTTCAGCAGTTTTGCAATCCCTGGTTACGTTCCAGCTGTGGTCACGATCTCCTGGTAGGGGAGACAATCACGGTAGCAATGACTGCGACGTCACGTTATTCCACTCCTTAGAAAAATGTCATTTTCTCACACACGTCACCATATCTTATCCTTTATTTCCCCGATCCTCCCCCATCCTTTTTTCTTTTTTTTTCAAGAAGCGAAAATGTGTCAATTTAAAAAAAAAATATATAAAATTTAATTTTGAGTCTCGCAGAATTGGTGGTACATTCGAAATAATTGCTTAATGTGGGAAGTAGAGAGAGAGAGAGAGAGAGTAGTAGTCTATTCACCTGGCCCGGATTACCCCTCTGAGCGGCCACCTTGTCTCTCTGTAGAAATATCGCCTAGGAAAGCTTAGCTAATCTCTGTGATCTTTATTTACGAATACCAGCCGAAAGGTAGCGACAATTTACAAATCAGATCGGACGGACCGAGGGTCCAGCATTTTAATGGCATTTAACCCGCAGACAAACGGCAACGCCAGTGACAAAAACGGATGAGATGGGACAAGCGGTCATTTCTCCCCCTCCTCCTCCCCTCCTCCTCCTCCCCCCATCTCTTTTCATGTATGCCGCGCCACGGCACGCGTTATCTGGCGGCCATCTTTAGCCAGCCTCGGTTATCATCACCGGCGGCGGTCCATTATCGTCGTGGCTGATAAGTGTTTTGTAATTCAGCCGCTGCCTCCGTCCGTCGGCGTGCTTACCGTAGGAAATTATTAGTTCTACCAGGAGTAGTGTGTCCACGATGCTGGGCAGACTCAAAACGCTTAGCGAAGTAGCGCCCGCCATACTAATGCCATTAGCCACACCGCTACAAAGCGAACAGTAATTATCTGATTACGGCTTTCAAAAGAGTTAATGTTTGCAAGTCCTTCATTCCTCGTTCCTCGGCGGAGAATCGCTTTCGCTGTCAGCCGACGAGTACGCGCGACTCTGACGTCATTGCGATGTCGTGGGCTGACGGAATTCTCCAGCCAGCCGCGGATAAAGTTTGGGCTGGTTCCTGAACCGAAGGCTTCGTGTAGATGACTACTTAAGGGGTAGTAGAACCGTTTGCAGCGATTATTTCAACCTCTAACTTGTTATTTCATCCCCGGTTTTTGCTTACTGCAGGGGATAAGTTGGATAGAGAGAGTTAATAGTCAGAACATGCAAAGTGGTTAAGGTCAGATACGAACAAAACCGTGGCGCCGCCAGGTGGCTTTATTAGTAACTAGTGGGTGTTATATATTGGATCTCTTGTCTACTCGATTTTTTAACGTTATAAAATGCCCAAGACGTACCAGACACCGAGACTATAATTTCTTATGGGCAACTGGTGGTTTGTGATCATCAATGTTAGCACTGAAACCGAATCATAAATATTTATCTCTGTCTTCACGAAACTGACCCATCATCGGTCCTTGCTGGATACTAACGGGATCGCCTGGTCGGTCGGAAGCAAGTCTGCTAAAGTGCTCTCCACACGTAACTTCGCACTTCGATAAAAATCCGGGTGACTTTTCCCAGACACTTACACGTCGATTGCATCAGGTGATTTTTCGGAGAAAATATACAAAACAAAAAAACAAAAAAACTAAATAAATATATTATCCACGACATAATCTATAACTGGAGTCCTCAGTAATGTCCACGGGAGGCCGGCGACGGGGTATACCCGGGCGCGATCAGTCTATTGGTGCACCAAGGTACTTATAAACCAGTTTCGGACCTCGATTAGGGGACTTATTTTCATCTAACATTCTTTTCATCTCGAGGTAGAGTTCGATGCGAGCTGAAATGAGTTCTCCACAACTGGGGCTATTCGCAGACCCCTAACTAATCGGGTAATATGGACTCCGGTGCTTAAGCAGACTTGCGTACAAAGACCACAGGTGTTTACTCTGCTCGCATGCAAGTTCTTTGTTGAACAGTAGAAGACTGCTCGTGAGGAAGAACTATAATCGGGGTGTAGGGAAGTGGTAGAGTTGCTGTGGAAAACACCCAGCCCCGCAACGACTCCGTCCTAAACATTCTATCTGTCAGGGGTCGTTACGAGAGCGAAGGAATATTTCCAGCACTGTAAATGGCCCCAGAGCGACCTTTGACCTTTGCTAGTCGGTCCCACTCCCCACATACGACAGCTGTCTCTAGTTTTGATCCCACTAGGACAGGCATTCAGGGATGACGGGTGTGATGCCTTCGATCCCCGTGGCAGGTGTAGGAAATATTCGCTGATGGTCCGCTCCACGCGACATCCTTCCCGACAAAATCTTCGCCCCCTTCTGTTGAGGGAACAGAAACGTTAGTTACAAAGTCGCCGTTAACCCTCCCCCAACTAATGTTTTCTTTGCTCTTCTACATTCCGTTCTGGGACAGGTGGAAGAAAGTGGCCTCGCTGGCTGCTGTTGTCAAAAATGCAGGCTCACATGTTGTCTTTTTCCTTAATAAATCGATGTCGTCAGAATCTTTGGGAAAACGGAAAAGAAAGATCTGGTTTCGAAGAGTAAAGAGAGCAAAGTTTACACAAAACTGTTCCTGTATTGTGCTAGTAAAGAGTACGACAGGGAGCCGTTCTGTGTCATCCACTATTAAACATGTTTAATTTTTTTACAACTACCAATTTACCATCAAATTAAGAAACATACGCCATGGGCTCATCAAGATCCCGTTCTAGGCCTTTTATACTGGCAAATAATTTCTTACTTTTTTTACGTAAAAAAATGACAAAATTGTTTTATGACATAAAATCATCTTAGCTGAAACATTACACTTAGAAAGTTCTCTTTTAAGTTAAGCCTTCCTTTTATTTTTAAGAGGAAAAAGGCTTAGTTCACGTGGCCCGCAATATGGTGCTTGCTACGTCAAAAGTGTTTGTTATTTCGCTCACAGCCTGCTGTTTATAGAAAGTTTTTAAAAAAATATCTCGCTGTTTGTTATAGCAAGGCGGTAGTGTAAATAGAAATGTAATTAATACTTTCGATTTATTATTTTTGCTAGCACAATCTGTGATACTTCTCATAGCTTCGCGAAGGTTTCTATTGATGCCCGGGATGAACTCTCTTTTCTTTTTGTTTTCTTTTAGTGTTTTCTACGCCGCCAAATGTTTGTTCAATCAACTTAAACATCCAGAACTGTCTAGAGGAAGCACCATCAAGGTTTTGGTCCGAACACTTATGTTTTTCCTTTGTAAGAGTAGTAAAAGTCACCAAATTCCTCGAATTGTCCATGTTACTCTTAAAATTATTACCTAAAAGGTATGGGCCACCTTTGGCTAATTCTTTCTCACAGATGAAAACTTTTAGCTGCTTCGGCTTAATTGCATTCATCATCTCTTCTCTCTCTCTCTCTCTCTCGCTCTTTTGGGCTACACGACCTACAGGCAGACGCCGTCGTACTTTTGACACTTAAAACAGCTCAGATTGGCACGGCTGATAAATAAACTTGGGTAGATATCTGCGCAGCCGAACGCCCCACTTACAAATTCGAACAAAAACGTGTTCATATCTCATGGCAGTTTTCCTCGCGTTATTATTGTAATCTGAAAATCGACTAGCAGCAAACCATCCCTGTTTACAGCCGCTAAGCCGTTGCTTAATCATCCGAAGAAACATATTTCTTTCATAAAAATGTTACTCACAGAAATAGCAACTGCCTCTCAAACGCTCTCTCCTCTCTCTCTCTCTCTCTCTCTCTCTCTCTCTCTCTCTCTCTCTCTCGTCTCTCTCTCTCCTCTCTCGTCTCTCTCTCTCTCTCTCTCTCTCTCCCCCTCGCTCTCTCTCATCTCTCTCTCCATCTCTCTCTCTCTCTCTCTCTCTCTCTCTCCCACCCTCTCTCTCCTCTCTCTCTCTCTCTCTTCTCTCTCTCTCTCTCTCTCTCTCTCTGCAATTTCCCACAAACCCGTCCCGTCTGTATATCTGTGTGACTTTGTTTGGCAGATCACATCTTTAAGAAGAAACTTTGAAATCCGAAAAAAACAAATACTGTGCTCATCAAATTATCTGTAAAAGCTTTCCAGAATTATCGATTTCAGACAGTTCTGGCCACTTTATCTAGGAAAAGAAACCTCTTACCAATAGTGAAGTATAGCTGACAGGATCCGATTGTACATTTGGTTTTTTAACGCGACTGTGTGGAATGGCAATATTATTTGGGCCTCACGACTAATCTGCTACAGCGACGGTTTGGCAGTTGAATGGTCCCCACATCATCTCAGTCGCACCCTGCTGAGCTGCCTCCGGGTACTTCGGTTTCCTCAATACTCGTCAGAAAGATCCCACCAGGTTCTTTCCCCGCTGACATTTGCGCCATTTAGTCAGTTACTGAGCATTTCGAACGATCACTAACGAAAAGAAAGAGAGAAAAATTTTAATTTTGCAACCGTCGCTATAAATACCTATCTGCAAGGGAACAGAGGGTGTTGCTGCCATTCTACTTCTTGCAATTCCGCAACTGGTTTTTTCCCCGACTAAAACAGGAAATCAGCAAGGCGCCATGTCCTCGAGTTTCAGCCCATTTGGCTGAATTGGTTGAGTAGGATCTTCGAAACTGAGGTAGGATGAAAAGCATGTCCCCGTTTGGTGCCTATGCTACTAGAACTACTCTTCTGTTTAGTTGTGGTAGCATACCCGGGGTGGCAGGAAAACTGTTACCTTTAATATAAAACCATTCCTCGAGAGCGCCCTGTTAAGGTTTGTAGATCTCGACAAAGTGCCAACGGCCCCAGCAGCGACAGGCGACTCGTACCGTGGTGCGACCGAACGATCAGCGAATGCTGGAAACCTCAGGGTAAAAATGTCGAGTCGGATACAGTAAACGAACTGCTGCCATGTAACAAAAAGATACTACAAGAACGACGATGGCGTCAACTTAGCTACATGAAAACGAGGGCGTGTATCCTAAATGTCAGTTTCTAAATGCGTACTTCCGCTTCGTTTGTTTGGCTACGCGTGATCGCTAAACCTACAGTCAAAGACTTCGCGCCCAGCTGCATTTAGAGGTCATCGGGCGATAATGATACGTAAATTTCAGCATCTTTAATTCGTAAGTTAAATAATCATATTTCAAGCTCCACGTGGTATCTGGCGCTTCGTCTGTTCCAGACAACAGATCATAACGCACCTTCTACGGAACGAAGCCTGTTATGGCGCCGGAGCCGAAGGTGGTTCTGTCTGCTAGTGTGGACGCAGCAGAATGGAACTGAGGAGTTGCAATTCGCCGATCGACGTCGGAAAGCAGATCTCGTCGACGTCCTCAGCCAAATCCTATCGCTGAGGATCTCCCCACCACAAGCTTAAAGTCTGGTTCCTAAACGATCTGGTTTTAAACTCCCATCAAAGGCCGTGGGAAAAGCATCACTTGTTACTTAAAAGAGAAAAAAGCGAAACAGAACCAAAAAAATAACAAATGCGAACCCTATAATATTCGACGTGAGTTGGCATTTACTGGAAATACCAAATCCTTAAGCGTGGGTCGTGTTGCCTTTTAGCGGGGAAATTATTGATCTAATAGTTAAAGAGAGACTGTGGCTAACGAGTGCACAATAAGATCATTGTCAGATCAAAAATTTGCGCGCGCAGCCGTGCTTTAATAAATGCCGTATAGCGAGTACATTGGCTGCTGCTGTCGCATCTGTTATCCGGAACACCACCAGCCAGCGACTTCGGCCAGCCCCCACCAAACCCTGCGCGGCCGGCTGAGCAACCGGAATACGAACTCGTGGGCCTCGACCTCAGAAGCTCGGACTGCATAAGTTAACTGATGCGCAGAATTGGCCCCGTAATAGGGTCTGTGTCCTTTTTGGTTTTATTTTCCTCTTTTTTTGTTTTGTTGCGATGATTGATCTGATGAAAAGACTTATTATGATTGGCGTTATCTGAATACGGAATCACCCAGGACCTACACGAATCTACTGAGTGTTCTGTAAATAAACTGCAATTAAAAAACATGATAACATTAAGCGTGTATGTAATTATGAAAACACAATAAATACAAACAGAAAATGTGCATAAATAATGTGTGAATGCAATCGAAAGACGTTTATAATACACACAAGATCCATTATTACGGAAATATATACAAGACACGAAATCAATGCAATGTACAGTGCATTAATACTTGGTAGGTGGGCCCTGTGCTTTATGCAGAGCTTGACACCTCGTTTAATGCTCCCCAGACAAGTTATCAGTGTATGGCCGTGGATTGATGTCCAGATATTCTGGAGCACTTCCCACAATTCATCCAGGGCGTCTGGTTGCTGTTTGACGTTCTCCGTATCCGTGTAACTCCATATAGCCTCGGTGATGTTCAGGTCTGGGCGTCTTTTGTGATTGTTAAAGCAGCCTCTTTACAGGCCGGATAATTTCTCATCAGATCCTCTGTATGTTTTAAATTATCGTGGTCGTCAGAAGACGAACCGTCGTCCAGTGAGATGTCCTCCCGAGGAAATCGCATGATGGCAGAAAACCTGCCTGCACCCGTTGGCAGCCAGTATATCTTTGAGTTAAGAAAATCCCCGACACTTTTGCCTAATATGTAACCCTAGACCCGTGCCCACCACACCAACAGCTTCACTGTAGCCGGCGTGCCGATCCTCGGTCCACTCCGAACAGACCTCCGTTGATCATCGCCAAACAATTCAAACCCGGACTCGACCGCAGAGAACACCTCCCTGGTCTGGCCATTCCCTCCGCTGTTTCGTTCCTGCCCTTTACTTTAACCTCGTCAGTTGGTTGCTTCTCTTCGGCGAAGGTTTCCGGTCAGTTACGCATCCGTTGAGCCCCTTCCGCCTCAATGTCTGCCTTACTGTACTCGGGGCACTGTACCGACTCGTCGTCTATCGCGCGGAGAACATATCTTTAGATGCTTAAAATCACTTTTATGCCCCTAGTGCCATCGGTGCCAGGTCCGTGTATCGCCTTCGGAGCCCTGCACGCAGCCTCTCCTGAAACACGAAGTCGACAATCTGATCTCTATGCGCCTGCCATGCGATATCTCCTTCCCCGGACCCACGGTATCCACCCCATCACCACGATATTGCCGCCTGTACTCGCAGCAGTCCTCCGGCAGGTTTGGAAATAATCGACATCGCCTGCATTTCAGCTCTTTGATGATTAATTCGCACGACTCACTGTTTGTCCCATTTCTATCCACTAAATACTTTATCCCTTTGTTTGTGCAGCTCTATAAGAAGTACCCTTTACTACAAACCAAAGGGGACAGTAGAACGAGACCTTGTGAAAGCCCTAGACGGGATTTTATCACCAACAACCAGGAGAATCGTTTTGTCGCCTTGAGATGTGAGGAAAGAGGGCCCACAGTCGCTCAAGACGATTTGAAAGACGGAACTCCCATCACCGCGGAGTGGATGGGCAGCAGCGGCCTTTTCGTGGTATCGAGCAGAAATTCCAACTTATCCCTATTTATGGCGGCCATGATACGGTACAGTGAGTTACAATAACAACATTATTTGCAAAAATCGATGTTATTTGTCATAAGCTATGGCTCTGGACTCGATTCCACGAAGGTTGGTTAACCGGATTATTCTAAACGCTGCGAACTTTTCCTCTAGGTGGCAACCATCATTGCCAAAAGGTAATTGATGCGGGTGAACTGGGTGTGCGACTGGTCTATGCTCGGCAATAAATCAACTTTAGGAATCGGTAGGAACTCTGTCACTCAAATCGCTAAGCTGTCGGTGACGAAAGATGCCGAAAAATCACAAGGGAAACACGGACTGCATTCGTCTCGAAAGAAGGAGGATAAACTTCCCACGCACACCTCGGCTGAAACCGACTGCTATACGCAAAGCTAACTCGATACTCTCTGGTTCGTTTAATAATTCAATTAACACAGAACCCATCACCATTTAAAACGACCAAATTTATCACGCACGCGGTTTAATTCTGTGTAGATTTCTAACCGCCCCAGACGCGACGGTGTCTGAGGACGTCACATTGTGATCCGTTTCCGACGTACAGCGGAACAGGAAGTTCGCAGAACCGGCCGGAATTTTTCAGATGCCGACTCTTTCTCGAGGGGATAGTTAGGGATACACACGGCGTCAACGAGAATCTTGTTGTGCTGCCACCATCTTGTGGGTGGGTGAGAGGAAAGAAACAACATTAAAACGATATTTCGACGGCTTAATGTTTTTAATTCTTTCATCTACCGCCAGGTTATTCGAACCATTTTGCATATCCTTTTCCTAGGAGTGCGTTTAGTCGGCGCAAGTAACTGGGAGCGAAGGCCGCTCCAGTTTCAAGTGATATCGGCGGACGTTTTAGGCCCGCGATAGCGAGGGGTCCCCCACAATATTTCAGCCGGCACAGTGAACACACCGAGAGACTCGCCGTATATCACCGTCCGTGCAACCAACAGTAGCGACTCGACTCGTCAGAGGTAAATCGCGACATCCCATAACCGGAAATTAGTAGATCTGTTCTTTGGTTTACAAAGAACACGAAGCCTTCTGTGGAGCAGATGGATAGAGGTGGGGATGGGAGGGGTGGGGTGTTGATTTAAGTTTTTCTGTACATTCATTTATCTGTATGTTGCCCAAATTGTTCAGAGGGAAAGAGGGAGATAACTCAAGACTGAAACCCCCCCCGGAACTTATCCGCTTTCAGATGCCGCTAACGATAATAAAAAAAGAGGTGTGAAAAGACTAATTTTTTTTTCAGGCCTGGAATTAATTAACAGTTTCAATTAGCCTTTTAGACATAAAATATTCCTTATTAAGAACTTCGCACCAGTCAGAACCGACCTTTGCCGATGTATCTGTCTCTTTCACATCATTAACTCTGGGAAGCGCGGGCCCTTTGATATGTTAGAGATTGAGAAGTGTTCCGCCACATCACGATGTGGAAGATGCAAGAAAAACGGTATCCACACACGGTCTTTCCAGGGAGGAGGGGGAGAGAAGAGAAGAGTAATAAATTCGTAAGCGAAAATTTAATTAAGACCGCGATAGCGAAGAGGAGGCCCGTGAATGAAGTAGCAACGATGTTCCTGCAAGTTTGCTGAACATCCGAGCAGCAACATCTTCAGAAGCATCGGATTTCCGCGAGCACTTCTTGACCCGACCGGTTCCAAAGAACGATTAAAGCTTCTGTAGTAGACCGAGGCAGGGTTCCCGGAAAGAATCCGTCGCTGAACGGTCTCTTTACCACTCGGCTATTAATATGTTTGTTATACTTGAAGCCATAGTTTTTTGGACTTATCAATCAAAGAATTCTTGAAGCATAAACGAGGAAATTTCTGTAAAATGATCTTGCGTTAAAAAAAAACACTTCCATTTAGGTGTATACACTTCCTAACAGTCATATTCTCGTGTAGATAAATTTGTTCATACAACTACATTAACTTACATTTGAAGCAGGAACCACATGGCCACTAGCACCTATATATATGTGTGTGTGTGTGTTCGTGCTGATAAGGGATGTCTTCTCACTAATGACATTACCTGCTGTTACCTTTTTGATGTAGAAAGCGCACGTGAGAAATTGTAATAGGTACATTGAGTTCCAGCGACGGAGTTTAGGAACAAATGATGCCGTTCTAAAATAAAACACTCAGCTTATGCAGATTTAAAAAAAAAACAAAAAAAATTCTCCCAGATTTCAACCAGAGCCTAAGCTGAAAGCTCAGTTAAGCCTGTCTTAGACATGCGCGATGAAGTGTACATCCGGGGCTCTTGCTGGAAAGAAAAGTTTGGACACGCTTTCGTCTTAGAGAAAACTAGCTGATGATTCTGGGTCTGAGAAGATGACGACGGTTATCTTGAAGATACTCCCATAGACCTGACGATCGTTTAGAAGAAGGCGAGTTCTCTAGAACGATCCTTTGCCTTCTCTATAGCGTTTTTCATCCAGCACCGTCAACTCTGTTCTGCCGTGTGTGGTGTATCTATGGTTTTTGCCGCACAGTCATCAGAAATCCTTTCCCTTGTTGGTCGTTGCATCCCAATTCGGAAATGTAAACACTTCCTAACAGTCCTCATACACTGCTAATACGGAGCCACCTGGGGAGTGGAAATCAAATTATTTAGTGTAATATACAGCCTCATTATATGGTGGACAACACTGTTGCTTTTTGTCAGATTCTATTCAGAGAACACCAAGAAGGATTTCGTCTTCACTTATCCAGGATCTTAGAAATTTCTACTATTCTACCAGGAAAACACGATTTAAGCAACACATGTGGATAGTCGGATTGTTAATGGGTTAATGGAGCACAGTACCAACTTGATGTGGTTCCTATGTTGTTAAATACTACTTAGCTAGAACTGGTTGAAATGTTTGGCAGAAAAAATATCAGGAACAATAATCATTGTCAGGAATGTTTGGGAGACCGGGGCTAGTTTTTACAGTGCCAGTAATTTCTGATTAAACGTCAGGAGACTATTATTGACGTCATATTCCCCGACTTCCAATCAAAAGGTCAGGGTCCGTGATGTCGATTACAGCTCATCTGCGCCTGTAATTAGGAATTAATGGAACTGAAACAACATTACTATGTAACAGATAACTCAGCCTCACCTTTATAAACGGAAACAATAAAGACAAGTGCCACCCCAAAAAGGATAAAGTGGAATTTAATGCTGGGAAATTAGGAAATTATGTAAATAGAGTCATAATCTTTAATATATGGCCAACGCCAAACTGGAATAATGTAGTTTCTGAAAAGGATGTAGGGGCTAGGGTTAATATGAAAAATATAGTTAATAATAAGGACATATTACGGAATCGCATTGATGGCCGAACCTCTTCTCTGCAGTATAGGTGCACAAGTCATACTGGATTTTTGTCCGCTTGTAACTACTAAAGTAAAATTAATTTGCTAGCAATCTGCATCTTAAAAATTCATAATAAACCGGATTTCTTTTTATGATAAATTTCGGGGAAGGGTTAAAGATAAAGAAGATAGACTAATTTTTTTTTTTCCTTTTATTTGGACATATGACGTCGTTCTTCTCCGATATGAGATTAATGCTGAATTAGGTATCATAATCTTATAGATTGACAAAAAATTTCGAAAGAAAACATTATTATTATTATTATTATTATTATTTTATTATTATTATTATTATTATTATTATTATTATTATTATTATTATTATTATTATTATTATTATTATTATTGTTGTTGTTGTTGTTGTGTTGTTGTTGTTGTTGTTGTTTTGTTGTTTGTTGTTATTATTATTATTATTATTATTATTTATTATTATTATTATTATTATTCTTAATTATTATTATTATTATTATTTTCTTTAAATAAATGTTTTCCTTCTTTTTTAGGAAAAAAAATTCAGCAGGTACAGCTAAGGTCGAGATATATTTACTAAAAAAAACGAGTGACCCGACAGGTAACAAAATCGAAACAATAAATTAAAAGAAATATCTTACTTAAATTTTTGAGATGATCAAAATCAATTGTATTTTTAAATAATGCCTTTATAATTATTCTTTATATATATATAATTGTATATCACTCGCTTTAACTTGTATTATGTCGCTGTTGTTGTTTTTTTACATGCGTACTTTAATTTTAAAATACATTTTTAGAACAATATTAATTTGTTAAAAATTAATTACTGCTTGATACAATTAACGAATATTTTTACTTATTATCATTACTAGTTTGTTTGTGTTCCCTGTTTTGGGGAACCAACTACCAGCGTAAAGTAGAAACGTGCCATAGCGGTGTAAAGGTCTTGCAGATAAAATCTGGTGCTCAGAGAACTAAGGGGGCCAGAAATCTGTTTGTATCCACACAAAAGAGGCAGGAACTCAGCTGACCCACAGAGTCTTTTTTAAATTGTCGGTGTGACATTTCTAAGGCCCTGAATTTACGGTGGACATTTTACTTGTGAAACTGTTCCATCATCGATTGACGATAACACGTTAAAATACATAAATTAATGTGCTACAAAGTATAAAAAATTCTCCTTTTCTATTATCTATTTGTAGATATGACAGTCATTTTATTAGTCCGATAGCATCTCGATCATAAATGTCTTTACCAGATCTCGCAGGCACCTGCGTGAAGGTCCGGACAAGTTGAAATGAATAAAGGGTCATTATGTTAGAGATCGCTTTGTCCCCCAATTCACCGGTGACTATCTGCAGAGCAGTCTTTAACCCATTTCCGCTCAAAATCTGCAAAGGCATAAAAACAGCATGTTTACAGTTACACTTCAAAGTCGGGTCTCGGAGTCGTAAAAATGTTGTGACGTCACAAAGATTTCGATTTTAGGATTAATTCGAATCATCACGTGAGTCGAAACGTCACAGACCGACTACCTGCTGACCTTTGGGGCGACAGTTGACGCGAGTCTTCACCGAGTCGTGACTTTCTCGAATAATTATACATGGAGATTGGTAACGTTCCGGATCGAACAACATTGTAACCTCCGTGTAGAATGGTGACATTTCAGATCGACCAATTGACACTTTACCAAGAGTCGTTCAGACGTGTCCCTTAATACAGAAATAAAACGATCGTGTTACCAATGTATAGAGAACTGAAAACTATCAAAATATGGCAGCAGTTGATTGTGTAGCTCATGTAGGCAGGGTCATAAAATCATAAGAAATCTTCCAGTTTTTCTTTCCTAGCACAGTTTTTCAGTATAAATAAGCTTTCCAGTTCCTTTCTTTCTTCCCCGTTCTCTTCTTTATCCATTTGAAACTTTTCCTAAGAGCCATACGACCTTATTTTGGCGGATTTCCGGCCGGTATGGTGACAGTATTGCTTTAAAGGTATCACGTTTTAACGCAAGGTAATTAGTTTCAGTTACAGGTTCGTTGTCCCGTATTTTATCAAATTATCTCCCCTGAAATACAAGCCTTGTAACCGAAGCTTATAATTATAATGCATTCTTGAAAACAAAAAAACTTCTATCACTCACCTTTCTTAAACGTAACGAAACTAACTAAAGGAATCTACGTTTCGAGGATCTTTTCTCGGCGCCATCATTAGCGGATAGTCTAGAGGATTGTTTTGGAGTGCGATGATATTACTCCACAGTATTCATTTGTACGTGTGGCCTGAGCTGGACTCTAACTCACGACCTGTCGCTGTCTGCTGACGTTTTCTGAAAGCTATCCCCATGGTAGCCCATAGCGGCCAGGTCCTCCGCTGCAGCCACATTTGCAAAACACGTCCTGAAGTAGCTGGCACTCAGTCAGTCGGGTGATGACAAGGTTCATGCAGCACAGCATATCCAAGAAAGATCTCAAACTCAACGTTCGGAACGAAAGCTGTCTGCTCCAAACGACATGAAATGTACACGTGTCGTTTTCATCCAGATTTCGCCTGTTCACGAAACTTCGGGAACAGGATACCTAAAACTTTTTCTGGAACAGTAGGGCCATCTGCCGCGCGCGCGCGCACACACACACACACACACATATTTGAAAATTATTTTAAAAAAAGAAGAAAAGAAAGACATGATCGAGAAGAAGTAACTTTGGAAAAAAACTGCTAGGAACTCCATTGAAACAGATCGCCTTTTCTATACTTCTTTTTGTAAAAACCAGTCACGTCTATTGGGCGAAAATGCATCTTACCTTTATCTTTAATGACCGGGACAAAGCGCCAAGATCGCCTGCGCGAGACTTGAAGGTTAATCCACTAGACAGTATTGTCGACTTCTACTCCATTGATAAATTCGTAGTGACGTCGATTTTAAGAGTTAATCGGGGTTCTTCATACGTCTGTGTTTACAGGTAAAATCCGAACCAATGTCCTTTGCCGGTTTGAAGAATTGCTCGCCTCATGACAGCATTTGCAACTGAAACCTTATTTGGTACCTTTCCTTTATATCATAAAGAGGTTTAATTATTTCGGTGGGTTTATTATATCTCTGATCCGCACATACTTTTCGTTTTCGTAAACTGACTCTAAGTTAAAACCATAAAGTTCTACAACAAACAATAACAACTAAAATGTTCTTTATATAAGGTTGATTTCTTTACTACAAGCAACAGACAAAGTTTACAACTAAAATTCTCATTTCCAGTATTTCTCTCCAACATTCAAACGAATTAGAGTCTGCGTACTGTCAGGAGTGAAATTTTAAATACGAGTACTTAAGTAGGCACGTGTTGTAGCGGAATGAGAGCTTGAGGTTAAAGAAGAGAGAAAAAGGAGTTTGAATCTAGGGTTGCGACTTATACACAGGTGCGGCGTATTCGTTAAAAATAAGAGAACCATAATTAAATAGTCGGTACTTCGAACGGCTAGGAAAACAGAGGCTGATACTGATCCCTGACGATTAGTAAAAGGTACATTGACTATATACGGTGGCCGTATTGTTTGGAATTCCTGCAATCCACTAGGGGGGTAACCATGACAATTCTTCAAGTAGACTTTCTCTGACGTCGTTGTTCCGTTCTAGTTCTGTTTGTGGCTTAATTGGAATACAATCGCGACCTCTGATTTCAACAGCAATCTGCTGAAAACCGGAGATACTTCTCCTTTTGTTTCTTTTTTTTCTTCTTGTTCCGATCTGAGCCTGTAATCTCTTTGACAATTTCAGATGTCACGACGAGACCTTTGACAGCGGAGGGAAAAAGAGGTAAGAAAAGCAACAAAGTCGAGCGCGTTTACAGGATAAAGATTCAAAACAGAGAATCGAACCTGTTCGACGTGCTAGGTTACAGGTGCGTGACTCTGCTGACGTTCTCGTACAAAGAGCTCTTTATTTGTCATCTTAGACCCAAGCCCAGAACTCTGATTACTATCTCTATTCTTCGAGGTCGAGCGGATACCTGTGGCCGCTTGGGGTAAAATGGCGCACGCGTCCTTGGCCACAAACGATACCCCATTGAAGTCGACTCTACGTTTACCCTCAGTTCATTTGAAGAATTAAGACAAGTTCACATCGTTGTTATGCTTATGGTTCAGCACAACATAACCCTTACCCTGCAGAATTCTTAGATATGTAGGTCAAAATGGAACGTCTTTTAGTCCGTGTCGAATGTACCCGGTTCACTAATTTAGAAAAGCTACTTGGCATCAGTCATCCGTTATTAGGCTACCTATTGAGTCGGCATATTGTGTCTGATTGATCTGTGATTTAGATTATACTTATTAACTCTTGATGACGACTTTTAAAGCTAACGATTAAATCCCAATATTTCTTCTTTAACAATAGGTTGGTTCTTAGCACATCTTGGTCTTGCACGATCGTCAATGACTCGCGTGTTTACATATAACGATGAGTAGCTTCTTTCAGGTGACGTCTCGGTTTAGTTCTAAAGTCTCGCCGGGTAAGCTGACGACTCTAATGGGTCATCTCCGAGGTCCCCCCTTTTTCCTCGCTAAAGAAAAACCTAAAGAATGTTTCGCGCTTTCTTTGACCCCCCTATATTTCTTATTTGTGTGTTTAGCTTCTTTGAAAAAAATTCTACCCAGGACCTGTTCGATAATTATCCGGATCTGCATCTGTATTGGCCTTCATCCAATTATTTGAGTAACCTTGACTACCCCATGATCGTTGTTTCGGAGAAAAAAAGAGTGATTTTTGGAATTTTTGTAAATACGATATCAATTCTCCAGACTTTTAAATAGGATTTATTCATCCTTTCTCTTTGTATATTAGTGAAACATTCGACAGTATCTTATTTAATGCAAACTCACACCAGAACACATTAGTTGTCGCCGTAGCTGTCCGTAATAAAGACTTCATATAACATCTAGTATGTAACTATGAATTAACTATTAGAATTATAACAAATTTCATCTGTATTTCAAGAAGTCGTTTTCTATAGTCAGCCACGACACTAAATCAGAGTAAGATGTCTGAACGGATTATACGGTGAGAAATACTTCCAGATAGCACCATACAACGTTGTTCGGTATTTCTTTGTGTTTTCAGATTCTGGGATTTATTTTCCATATTTTTTTTACATAGCGATAAATCCGTATTCTTCGCGAACAGCTAAGCACACACGGTAAGGTTTCCTAGCTCCGTGGTTACGACTAGCAATTATTGGCTGCCATTCCTGAGCCCCATCCCATGGGCCTTAGCATCTCCGTCTTTAGCAGGATATGACAAGTCCCGGCCAAGTTCCTCTCTCTCTGTTTTTTTTAGCCGTGGAAGAAACAGACTTCTACGGAAACCAGGCTATTGTGGGAGGGGTTTACAAAGGGGATCGAGCCCAAAAATTCATTGACATTTGCCGTTTTCTTAGTTAGCATGTATTTCCTCCCCTTTCTTTTATCCTCTTCTGACCGGTGATCCACTCAAAGACAAATTAAGGCCTCATTTAATCGGATGCTGGGATTTTAATGTCTTTTGTTGCTGCTGTTGTTGTCTTTGCTGATGTTGCTGTTAAGGTTTGAATTTATATCCACCCGTTGACAAACCGGATGAGGTATTCGGAAGGGGTTTACTGGAAGGATAGCTGGTAAACTAGAAGAACGTGACGGAAGTTTAGAGAATGTCGTCTGCTGCTGCCCGGAGATGGGGCGAAGGGAATTGGTGCTGCGCCATGAAACAAAATACCTTTACCATACATCAGTGCGTGGAAAGAAACAGATACTAAAAATAAAAAATCCTTGATTTCTGTGGTCGTTATCAGGGGACGGCCATCTGATATCATCCGTGTGTTTCGGGGCACGATTACTTGTCAAATCTTATGAAAATCGCGGGCTAGATAGATGGGGTCTGTCACCGCTGTTTGGTGTAAATCATAAGGGGCGTGCTGGAGCCCCGCGTTAATGCGGCTTTTCTCCCGCCCGTCGCCATCTTGTAGGGGAGAGAAAGAGGAGGGGGTCCGACGGTCCCCACTTGTACCTCGAGCTAGTGGAAAGTCGTGGGAAACGTGGCGGTCTCTCAAACGGAGAAGCCCCCTCTTCCCTCCCTTACCAATTTTCCTTCCCTATTCCCGCTGTTTTTTTTTTCTTTTTCTTCTTTTTCTTTTTTTTTGTGGATGGTTCAAGTCTGTCAAGGATTCCATCGACTTTATCTGAAAATCTCCCTTCCATCACCGTCTTCTCTCAGCTCCCCAGCCCCCCTCGATTTCTTGCTACGTGGAGCCTTTTACCTCTCTCTCATCCTCTCTCTCTCTCTCGCTCTCTCTCTCTCTCTCTCTCTCTCTCGCCTCTCTCCTCTCTCTCTCCTCTCCCCTCCATCTCGCTCCTCTCCCACCCGCTCTCTCCCCCTCCTCTCTCCTTCTCGGCATTCTCCGGCGCCCTCTCCTCCTCTCGCCCTCTCCTCATATTCTCCTCGCTTCCATCTCCACCATCTCTCTCTCTCTCTCCTCCGATCTCTCTCTCTCCCCATTCTCTTCTCTCTTCCATCTCTCCTGTCTCTCTCTCTCCTCTCCATCTCCATCTCTCTCTCTCTCCTCATCTCTCTCGCTCTCTCTCTCTTCTCTCTCTCTCGCTCCCTCTCTCTCTCTCTCTCTCCCATCTCTCCCTCTCTTCCATCTCCTCTCTCTCATCTCTCTCTCTCTCCATCTCCATCTCCTCTCTCTCTCTCTCTCTCTCTCTCTCTCTCTCTCTCTCTCTCTCTCTCGCTCTCTCTCTCCCCTCTCTCTCTCTCGCCACTCCATCTCTCCTCTCTCTCTCTCCTCTCTCCCCCATCTCTCTCTCTCCATCTCTCCTCTCTCTCTCCTCTCTCTCTCTCTCTCTCTCTCTCTCTCTCCTCGCTCCTCTTCGCTCTCCTCCTCTCATCTCTCTCCTCTCTCCATATCTCTTCTCTCCATCTTCTGCTCTCTCTCTCTCATCTCTCTCTCTTCTCTCTCTCTCTCTCTCCCCATATCTCTCTTCTCTCTCTCCCTCTCTCTCTCTCTCTCTCTCCATCTCTCTCTCTCCTCTCTCGCTCCTCTCTCTCTCTCTCTCTCCATCTCTCTCTCTCTCTCTCTCTCGCCTCTCTCTCTCTATCTCTCTCTCCTCCGCTCTCTCTCTCTCTCCTCTCTCTCTCTCTCTCTCTCTCTCTCCTCTCCATCTCCATCTCTCTCGGTCTCTCGTTATCGCGAACCAGCATCTCCGCGTCTTCTTCATCTCGCCTATCTGAACCAGCTCGCGGAAGGAAAGTGACGCACGATAGACTCTCTCTCTCTCTCTTCCCGTTCTGATGGACTCTCCTCTAAAACTAATCAATCGTTCGTCTTTAATCGTGGACTTGCTGATTTGATCAGCTGTCGTAAAAAATAAAAAAAAAAATATGCAAACCAGTAAAAGGCAGAAACGAAATAAACAGCGCCCCCTTGCGTTTGAAACTAAAGAAGGAGAAGGAACAGCAAAAGGGGAAAGGTTACGGCGAGCACGTGACAGACTCACAAGGGATGAAAGCGAAAGTTTCGGAAACGAAATGCGTGTAATGTGATCGGAATCAAAAAGTTCGAATTTTATTCCAAATGTTTTTTTAAAAAAAATCTCATAAATTGAAATTTAAAAAGATAAATCATTTTAAAATTAATTTTTTTCTTTTATATGGTCGCATTTTAAATGTAGACGTGTTTGCAATCAGAAATTTGGCTTTTTGATGGGAGAAAGAGGCAGCCAGGAGATCGACCGCTGATATTGTTTGTGTCGGAGCCCGTCCGGTTTATCGACAAACACATTGCAGTTCGGAAACATAACTTATATCAACTTGTTGAGAGCTATAAACTTTCAGCTGCGTTTTCTTTCATAGTTAAAAGCCTTAGAGATCCTTTATATCAGTGAGCAAAATAAAACGAATTCTTCTAGTTACAAATTATTTATATTTCAAACTCTGGTTTTATTTAGATAACGTAGTCCAAGTTTAAAAAAAAAAAGAGATTGCGGCTGAGAGGCGATGTTAAGTTATTGATGGTGCTTGGGATAGAGAATTGTGTTTAATAAATAAAAGTTACATTTTCTCGGTTGCTTAGCATTTGGATGGTTCAAGACTAACAGGTGATCAATCTATCCCGCTTTTGAAAACAAAAAAACTCTCACGAATCAGCCGTTCACGATTATAGAAATAAAGCATTTGGTCGTTCGTGTGGGCGACATGGCAAGGGTCGAGTTCGTGGAATGACTTCATTCTTCTGTCACTGCATCAGGAAGATGAGGCCTTTGAGAGAGAGGTCTTCTTGGACTGCGACAAATATCCACGGAGCCGCAGCATTTCGAGAGGCAGTCGGTGTGGCCGGTTTTAGTTCACTGGAGCTGGGTTCAGGATGAATGATATTCTACAGCTGCCATTCGCATACAACGTTCTCCAAGTGCCATATTTCTGGTTGAAGCTTCCGGTTACCGCCCACGTCATCCCCACGTCAGAAATGTCGCTGTCTCCGCGAAAGACCCGACATTAGTTATGAGAAAGCATTTATTAGCGCCTTTCTTCTAAATAGGCATACAGATTTACCATTACGTCCGCCGACAGCCATGATTGTAGACAAGACCCGTGAGACATACAGCATTTACTACATACCCACTCTATATAACTTTCTGGCGACAGTTTCAACACATACTTACTGCAACGCATTGTATCCATTCCTGTTTTTGACATTCGGCTACACGCTTATACACAAACAACAGGGTTTTTTTTTCCAAAATACCGCTCATATTTATCTCCCTTGCCCAGCCTCGAGGAATTCACGTGTTGCGCAGCCGCATCATTAAACGAACATACTACATCGCGGTAGAGAATCTTTACCAAAACGAAGGCTCAGATACCGGTTTTCTGTTGACGGCGCCAGCGGCCTTCTGGCCCTGTTGTTGTTCCCTGTACAAATATACGTTACCTCCCCGCGCCTGGTGAGGTATCATCGCTTGGTACCAGATTATTCGAGTATCTTTTCCCCCAGTCCAGCGAGCGACATGAACGCTTTTGTTGTATAGCGTATCCGTAGGGAGGAATCCCTCGGTTTACAGTGAGACGTTGGTCACAGCATCACTAATCATGAATTAAAAGTACAGATGAACTATAACTGACGACACGTGCTTCCAACATCACGTCGATAGTAGCTCATTCATACCCTTATCTAGAGATACAGTAGATTGCTGGTGAGCTACCTACTTCCCCCTGTAACAACAAACTCTCCGGGGTCTCACCTCTACAACTGCTCATTTTAGTTGCAATTTTTGCCGATAGTTTAGACCGCCGTTACTGTATTTCTTATCGACAGCCATGTCATAGATGTCCACTTAAGGTGGTAGGTGCTTTGCGTAGGCGAAACACTCCGCAGGCACGACGAGGACGAGCTGCAGAATTTCGGAGCAGACTTACCCTCGAAATCGCTCATTCGAAACAAGAAAAGGAACGGAACGTCAACTCTCCAGTTTTCTATGATTTTATAAGCTAAAGGTAAAGTGAAAATACAAAAAACGTTAATGGAAGTGGTAAACCCGGCCGAGTTTAATGGAACCTCGGGTCGAGAGACCCTGCCAACGAAAAATTAACTTCTTGGCATTTCTTCTTATCACTGCTGCGACATCGTGTGTCTTTGACAGCTACAAAAACTGGAAAACTACGGAATTTCTGCATTAGGATGACAATAAAGTAGTAAGCGATAACACATGAATTCATTAAAACGTA
Organism: Nautilus pompilius; assembly: GCA_018389105.1. Taxonomy (NCBI): domain Eukaryota; kingdom Metazoa; phylum Mollusca; class Cephalopoda; order Nautilida; family Nautilidae; genus Nautilus; species Nautilus pompilius. The sequence goes on along the minus strand of JACATO010000203.1, from coordinate 34,454 downwards.
CTAAGTCATTGGCTTGATTTCTGTTTCTTTTCTATTGTGCACTGTTTTCTGCTGGCAGATCATGTTTTATTATTAGTTTAAGGTAATGAGAAAATCACGTCTTGACATTTCAGGACTAATTGCAATTGAGCTAATTACCGAGAGAGAGAGAGAGAGAGAGAGAGAGAGAGAGATGACGTCAGTACAGATATGACGTTGGTACAGAGATATGACATTGGTACAGAGAGAGAGGGAGAGAGATGACGTACGCACAGAGATATGACATTGGTACAGAGAGTGAGGGAGAAGATGACGTCGGTACAGAGATACGACATTGGTACAGAGAGAGAGGGAGAGAGATGACGTCGGTACAGAGATATGACATTGGTACAGAGAGAGAGGGAGAGAGATGACGTACGCACAGAGATATGACATTGGTACAGAGAGTGAGGGAGAGAGATGACGTCGGTACAGAGATATGACATTGGTACAGAGAGAGGGGGAGAGAGATGACGTCGGTACAGAGATATGACATTGGTACAGAAGAGAGAGGAGAGAGAGATGCATCGGTACAGAGATAACACATTTGTACACAGAGAGGAGAGGGGAGAGATGACGTCGGTACAGAGATATGACATTGGTACAGAGAGAGAGGGAGAGAGATGACGTCGGTACAGAGATGAGTGACATGTTCGTGAGAGAGAGAGATGACGTGGATATGGAGAGAGAGGGAGAGAGATGACGTCGGTACAGAGATATGACATTGGTACAGAGAGAGAGGGAGAGAGATGACGTCGGTACAGAGATATGACATTGGTACAGAGAGTGAGGGAGAGAGATGACGTCGGTACAGAGATATGACATTGGTACAGAGAGAGAGGGAGAGAGATGACGTCGGTACAGAGATATGACATTGGTACAGAGAGTGAGGGAGAGAGATGACGTCGGTACAGAGATATGACATTGGTACAGAGAGTGAGGGAGAGAGATGACGTCGGTACAGAGATATGACATTGGTACAGAGAGTGAGAGAGAGATGACGTCAGTACAGAGATATGACGTTGGTACAGAGAGTGAGAGAGAGAGAGATGACGTCATTACAGAGATATGACATTGGTACAGAGAGTGAGAGAGAGAGATGACGTCAGTACAGAGATATGACATTGGTACAGAGAGTGAGAGAGAGAGATGACGTCAGTACAGAGATATGACGTTGGTACAGAGAGTGAGAGAGAGAGATGACGTCAGTACAGAGATATGACATTGGTACAGAGAGAGAGAGAGAGATGACGTCATTACAGAGATATGACGTTGGTACAGAGAGAGAGGGAGAATATATCACAAACCAACAGACCATCGCATGATCGCATACATACAGCGCAGTTTGATAGTAATATGAACCAAAAGACGGTCAAGCAGATTGATAGCCAAAACGAATTAAATTTACGTTGAGCGCTGTGATACCAGCATAATGCTTTAACGCACGTGAAAAATATTTAAATGAATAAACAAGTTCAAAGGAATAATTGTCGGCGACATTATATGGTTCTGCAAGGTTAAACACTCCTATCTGTCTCTTAATCTCTTACTGGTGCTAACAAAAGGTGGGTTTCCGTCCTTGGCGAGAACAACAAACAGCGTTCAAATCGTGTGACTTTTTTTTTTTTTTGATTGTAATCTTAGAATAGCGTTTCCCTTTAATGATGCCTTCTCATTTCTAAAGAACTTTTTCGGAGATTTAAGGATGCAATAAATACAAAAGAGGGAAAAAAAGAAAGTGGCTGATGCATAGCCAAAAGTTCTGAAAATATACCTGCTGCAGACAAAGGGGACTGAAAATTAGGAATATTTCTGACGGATGTAGTATTTATGAGATATCGTGAAATACGGTCTGTCGAATCAAAGCCGGTCTTTAAAGGTAATCAGGGCGTTGTAGTTCTCAGCATCCACTTATACTTAATTCTAAGAGCGGTATCAGTTAACTTGTGCACAGCTTCTGCGAGAATTAGTTTGTGTGTGTGTGTGTGTTAGACATTCGAAGTTGTCATTAGACAAGAGCAGACAACCGAGCAGAGAGGTTAAAAGTCTGTGTCATTTTATCTTTCTTGTTCCTCCCTGTACCTTGATCTTTTAGCTGAAGCTCGAAGTGTTACAGGAAAACGCGATGTCACAAAAATATGCTCTTCCGCTGCCTTGATTCGTGGTAAAAAGCATTTCGTTTCCGCATCGCGGTCTTTAATTTACATATACAGGCCAGTCTCCAGGACAGTGGTCTCCCGCCTCACCGCCGCTATTGCAGAGATCTCCATATTATCTTTTTTAAAATGAATAACTACAGACGTAAGAGTATTTCTCTGAAACGACTTTACACGTTGAGTAAGGTGGCGTAAATAGACTGTCACTGTTTCAACAACCTGACTGTTCTTGAATTGTTGCTAACAAAATGTTCAGAGTTCATTTTGTGTGGTACGGTATCAAAATGCAAATTTTTTCCAAAATAAAACGAACGAAGCCTCGTTTTGATATTCATAGTAAACGTTCTTAATGCAGCTATGAAGTTCAATCAATTCTAACCTCAGTAGTTCTGCTGGACTACTCAGGGTATAAATGCACTGTAAACGACAACAAAAAGATGTAGAATACTTCTTGTCGTGCAATATTTCGACTCTTTACAACTCTTGTGGATCACGTATCGAGGCTTGTGATTGACCGAATCCGCCTGCCTCAGATAAAGAGATAATTTGCTGATGCCACTTAGATTATCCTTGCGAACAGTAATTCTCTCTCTCTCTCTCCGTGTACTGACGTCATTTCTCTCTGTACCAACGTCATATCTCTGTACTGACGTCATCTCTCTGTACTGACGTCATTTCTCTCTGTACCAACGTCATACTTTTTACCGACGTCATATCTCTGTACTGACGTCATCTCTCTGTACTGACGTCATCTCTCTGCACTGACGTTATCTCTCTCTCTCTCTCTCTCTCTCCCCCTAGGATATCTAGAGGAAAACAACAACAACACGAAATATTAAAGAAACTGATGTTCCCTCTCCTCAAATGTTGCAAAGATAACACTGGACCCTAACCTAGGCGGTTTTCCTTCCTTCAGCTTTGCATTCGTTTTGTCTTCGGTGTCCGGCTTCGATGTCAGCAGGAAACTTTCGAAAAGACCCTGACCAGAAAGAAATAGATGACGTAGGTAAAATTAATTTAGTCCGATGCAGATCTCACGGGAAACCGTATATAATAAACTCGCAAAGCAAGAGGCCAACTAACTTATGCAGGCTTTTGTGTGCGTTTCAGTTTTTGATAACTGACCGGTTTCGAAACTGCTCCGTTGCCGCAAACGTCTCTACGCTACAGATAGTTAGGTTCTCATTAACATCGCAAAGCATTTGCAAACTTGCCGATTAGTCGGAGGGAAACATACTTTATTTACACCGTTTATGCAAAGATAAATGAAAAAGGAATTATGATGCTTGTGCCGCAAATCTGGGTAAAATTCATACAGGTACCAGTATCTAAATCATTAATTAAACTGATGATTTAAAAACCATTATTTGAGGGAAAAAAAGAAAGAAAGGAATAGTATGAGGAATTGCCGAACGATGTGGCTCAGTGGTGAGCGTTTTGGCTTCAGGACCTAAGGGGTCCTGGGTTCAATCCCCGCTGCCGGCACATTGTTGTGACCCTTGAGCAAGGTACTTTGCTGGCATTACTGCTGGGGATTGGCCTGTGTAGGCACTCGGACAGAGGAACCAAGGGCGGGGGACGCCTCTATAGCCATGACAGAGGCGGGTCTCCTATGACAAGGAAAAGTCAGAAGAATAAACCCGCTGCTGAAGGCGGATGCACCGGGCCCGAGTGCGCATAGCGACGGTGCAACGCATTCCACTCTTATGAAATGAGTGATGGAAGAAGTATGAGGAATTCTTATTTGCCCGGCGGGCTGAATCCTCTGTCAGAAGTAGCCGAGATGTGTGACGTCTCTACTTCTGCTGTCCTTTAATTCCCGGTGACGTCACTAATAGTTTGTTTGCCTCGCTATCGCGGCACCTTCGATGGTGTCGTGATTTGTTGTTTGAAGAGAATCCTCCGTGGACATGTAGGTTGCTGCTGTTTCACAAATGTAAAGAGATCGGGGCTTCCTCTAAGGTCTTTCACGTCAAGAAAGATGATTTTTTCTAAAATTCGATTCCCTCCGTGAGTCGGCCACATTTCGACTTGCTTGGATCAAAATACGATCTGTTTGCCATTTAAAGGTAACTGCAAAGTGATCGCGCACATTTTAATAATTCTTCTTTGGCCTTACTGTAGGTAGATAAGGCATTAGTTTGTTGTTTGCGTTCACGCCACACTGTGATGTTTGGAAATAGTCGATGCATAATTACAGACAGGTGCTATTAGTTACGTAAACGAGTCGTCGATTTATGCTTTCAGACTGACGATCTGTCGTCTTTCTCTACAGACGTTTCCATGCGACACTGGGCCTGTTATGTTAATAATCTTTTTTTTTTTTTTTTACCTTTTTTAATAATAGACTTTCGCTCTGGACCCAGTCATTCGAGAGCCGCGACCTCGGTTTTCGAATAACTTCGAACTGTTTTAGATGTTTTTTTTTTTTTTTTTGAAAATCCTGAGCATAAAAACGAAACAAAGCAGAACTTTAAGCCCGTGGTGTTGGTCGATTTCAGTCTGTACCACGCGGCATGATGACCAGTCGGAATCGAGCGAGACTCGCTGAAACATCTTAGAATACAGCCAAACAGATCGGGAGGAAGAAGCATAAAAGCGATTTTGCTTCCGCCTGTAAAGAGTGGTCCAGCGCTGGCTGGCCCCCTGTAAAGTTCCTCATGTTACCGAGCGGGTCTAGAACGGAAATTCTCAGAACAAAGGCTGACGAACCAATAAGACGACGAAGTCAAGAGACCTTGAACCTGCCTCTCAATTAGTGTGGATAATTTAGGTCTCCAAAGTTCCAGTCCAGTTCCGCTCGGTCCCGTTTGATTCTATTCGGTAATTGGTCCGACCAGGCATGACCACCAAACGTTTTCCACAATGACACTAAGGTTTTCCCAATCAGATATCGTGTTTCCTCAAGTATTACGCTGCTGCTGTCTTCTGGCCGATTTTCTCCGATTTCCTCCGCCAATAACTCGACCGAACTCATGGTCCCACCTACATCACCCACATCGATTCTAAAAACGTTCTAGAACCCTGTTCTCCGATTGTTTTTTTTTTTTTTATTATTTGTTTGGTTATCAGCAGAAAGGCGTCAAGAATTCCACAAGTTTCCCGCTAGCACGATATCAATGTAGATCCGCATTCTAGCGATTAATCGCCACGAGAATCCATTCCACTCTATTTACAGTTCCGAAACTAAAACAACAACGAGGTTTATCAAAGGTGATGGTACTAGCAGATTTATACTCTTTGTAATTTTAACTTCTGATAGAAACTCTTAATTATAACCATGTCTTAGTCCTCTAAGAAGGTTTCAGGTCCGAACCAGGAAGATTCAGTTTCTCTACTCTTTGTACAAAACTCTTGATGCATGGAACGATTCTGGAGCAAGTATGAACTTTTCCAAATAATTTGGCATTTACTTGAGCTGCCATTTCTGAATTTATTAATTTTCTTCACACGGTTACTGCGAGTTTTGGGGAGATTCCAGGCTCCGTTTGCAATGTCCGTCAGTTTTTCTTAATTCTTTTTCTATAGTCTTCAACGTACATCACAAGTTTGTTCCCCTTGTTCTTTGACGGTAACATTTCTATCTCGTGTTATACTGTCCACACGTTAATTTGTCGTTGTGTTCCCTGTTCGGAAGTCGGCGATTGCGTGACACCGGAAACGGTGCTTTCCGACTTCGAACGCCGCCTAGCGGAAGTCAGTTTTCAGATGGGGGAGGAAACCAACGCGGGGCTGTGCTGGGTGGTAGAGAAAAGCCGAAAGAAAACCGTTCCGGGTGGTGGAAAATTCGTACGTCAAATCAGGACGATCTCCCACCGGTAATCGAGTTTGGCAATTCAGTAAACTAATCACTGGACTACTGCTCCATATTATACATTTGTGCGATTATTGCTTGATGTAGTTTTATTTAGAATATTCGGAACAAAATTCTTTTTAAAAATTAAACAAAAAACTCGTAAATCTTTAGATCTGCAGAAATGACTTTATCTTTTGCGGTACATGACAGATATGAAAGACTAAGACGGGAGGTTTCTCGTGTGTGTAGGTGAGTGTGAATGCGTGTGTATGCGTGTGTATGTGGGTGTGTATGTGTGGTAGTGTGTGTGTAGATGTGTGAATGCGTGTGTATGTGGGTGTGTATGTGTGGGAGTGTGTGTAGATGTGTGTATGTGTGGGGAGTGAGTGTGGTAGTGTGTGTGTGTCGATGTGTGAAGCGCGTGTGTATGTGGGTGTGTATGTGTGGGAGTGTGTGTAGATGTGTGTGTGTGGGAGTGAGTGTGAGTATGTGTGGGGGGTAGATGTGTGTATGTGTGTGTGTGAGTGTGCTGTGTGGGAGTGTGTGTGTAGATGTGTGTCTGCGTGTGTATGTTGGTGTGTATGTGTGGGAGTGAGTGTAAGTATGTGTGGGAGTGTGTGTGGGTAGATGTGTGAATGTGTGTTTATGTGGGGTGTGTGAATGTGTGGGAGTGAGTGTGAGTATGTGTGGGGGTGTGTGTGGGTAGATGTGTGTATGTTGGTGTGTATGTGTGGGAGTGAGTGTGAGTATGTGTGGGTGTGTGTGTGCGGTAGATGTGTGTATGCGCGTGTATGTTGGTGTGTATGTGTGGGGTGTGCGTGTACGTATGTGTGGGGTGTGTGTGGGTAGATGTGTGAATGTGTGTTTATGTGGGGTGTGTGAATGTGTGGGAGTGAGTGTAAGTATGTGTGGGGGGTGTGTAGTGGGTAGTTGTGTGTATAGCGTGGTGTTGTGTGGGGTGGTGTGGGTGAGTGTGTAGAATGTGGTGTGGCAGTGTGGAGGGTGTGTCTGCTGTTTTTTTTTTCATTTCTATTCACCTTATAATGATCTTATTTACGCAGAGTCTTTAAAACGCCGGGGTTATCTTCGTTAAGGTCCCAGTGTGTACATCAATGTAAACCTGCTACGACAGGAGATACGACAGCGAGACTGAATCCTTTCTCCACCTATCGCTAGCACGCTGGTGCTGTGTAATATTTATGTTTTAATTCTTTCTTTTTACAGCACTTGGTCTGCTGACAGGTTAGGCCAGTCAAGGAGACAGGTTGACAGCATGAACAAGGGGACGGGAAACAGCGGCATCGTGGATCACAACAGACGAGGTACAAACTTCTAAGAGCCGTATGGCCAGCGCCGCTACAAGCCCAAGTCTGCATGAGGCACCTGGCAAGGTGGACCCGCTCGTTACCGCTCGAAATAATGTGATGAGCTTGAGAAGAAGACGGTAAATGAACTATATAATCTTCTACAAGATACAGTGAGAGATAGATAGATAGATAGATAGATAGAGAGTTGAGAGAGAGAGAGAGAGAGAGTTGAGAGAGATGGAGAGAGAGAGAGAGATGGAGGGAGAGAGAGAGAAGCAGCGAGACGAGAGCGCGGAGAAGCTCGACAGAGAGAGAGAGAGCTATGAGTTGAGAGAGTACTAGAAATAACATGGAAAGTGAGAGAAAATACGCTGCTAGCGTCGGAAGATGGATACTTTACTAAGCTCCTCTGACATACCTCCCTTAATATAATAGTTTTTATTCTGTAACACAAATTATATACATTTTTAGTCTTCTCTGTCAGTGTATTCCAGCCTGAACTCGTTTACTGGAAGCTTCACCTCCAGTAACAAATGGTCCTGATATAGAAGATGATTTCCACTAGTAACCTGCCGCTCTGGAAGGAAAGACATTCGAAAGGATAGGATAAGCCAAGTAACTAACGCTCTTTATCCTTTAATTATTTAATTAATAATTTGTTTTTAAAACTAACCCGACGGTTGCACAGGAGAAAGAGATCTGCTGTTCTGTTATGTATTCGATCTTAGTTTCAAAGTGAGATCTCTAATTTTCTTTCTATCTGCCAGACCGATGAAACAACAGACGATAATTTCGCAATATTTCTTTTCAGTCTTCTAAACTCTTTTCTTTCGTAATGATTAAAGAATCACAGAGCGCCTTTAGCAAATGTAGAAAAGCATAAAAAGATCAAAGCCGGAGGAAGAATAAACTCATATTTACATCCATCCATTAGAACGCACAGACACAGAAAGAGCCGCCCTGCTCATCTTCCATTTATACACAAAGGGTTAAATCAGCTCTGGTCGATTTTTAACCTCGTGTTTTCCTTTGTTTCAGCTGCTGATTTTTAATGAAAGAACAGGAGAAAACCACATGGATTTCTGTTATAGCATCATACATCTGTGAGTATGTGTAAGGAGAGTCAGACATTTATAAATTATGATTATGCTACACTAAAGCTATAAATTTATTATAACAACACACTGCATGAACTAAAAAAGAAAGGCGATATCTGATCCTTGTTATCAGTGATCAAAGCCCAATACCCAAACTAAACCAGGCCCCGGTCTAAAACAGTCAGCGCCGCCAGGCGGCGAGCAGTGGAAAAGAGTTCGAAAATATATCTAATAGAAACGGGTTTTTTTTTATAGCTGGCAGAGCCGTGGGAAAGGGAATCGAGAGGAGGCAGCAGAGAAGTGGGCGGGAAACAGGCTGTCATCGGTGAAAACAAAAGGCTTTTGCTTTGTTTGTTTACCTGTAAAATACCACGACAAAAGTCTCTCTCTGTGTAATGACGTCATCTATGTGTAATGACGCCATCTCTCTCTATGTAATCACGTCATCTCTCTCTGTGTGTAATGACGTCATCTCCCTCTGTAATGGCGTCGTCTCTCTGTGTAATGACGTCATCTCTCTATATAATCGTGTCATCTCTCTCTGTGTAATCGCGTCATCTCTCTGTGTGTAATGACGTCATCTCTCTCTGTAATGGCGTCGTCTCTCTGTGTAATGACGTCATCTCTGTGTAATGACATCACCTCTCTCTGTATAATGACGTCATCTCTCTGTGTAATGACGTCAACTCTCTCTATGTAATCGCGTCATCTCTCTGTGTAATCGCGTCATCTCTCTGTGTGTAATCGCATCATCTCTCTCTGTGTAATGACGTCATCTATCTCTATGTAATCGCGTCATCTCTCTCTGTGTAATGACGTAATCTCTCTCTGTATAATGACGTCATCTTTCTCTGTGTAATGACGTCATCTCTCTCTCTCTCCCTGTAACATATATGTCTATATATTCCACACCACGACCCTCCAACAGATACATACATTTATGTATCTCAAACCTCTATTTTCCCTTTATAATGTGCAGAAACAAAATAAGGTTCCGTGACGATTTCACGCCTTTAAAAGTCGCCTGTTATTATTCAGACTTTTTAATTAGATTAACGTTAAGTGAGGAGTCACATGACCTGTTATGGCATCAGAACAGCCAAAAGATTTTACCTAAAATCAAGACCAACAATGGCTCAGTGTTTCATTTTCACAGGGCAAAACAAGATAGTTTCTGCCTTCTATTGCCAGTGAATGGCGACGGATGAAGTGTTGCATCAGTGGACGAAATTTTATTAGGGCGGTGCGCAGTGAGGTTGTCATTCCGAACGGCGGAATGGAGTAGGTCCCTGTTTCTCGAAGACCCCGGCGCTGGTTTTCCGACGGTTACATTAAAAAAAAAAATTAAAAGTCACCTCCCTTTTTTTACGGCGCCGAGAACCGACACCAGGTGTCGCGAATGAGTCTGGGAGCGGCGCCCGCCGGGACGATGGCGGCTAGGCGCTCTGGAAGAGTGCGAAGTATCGACAAATACCCAGCCTAACAGAACATCGGAAGGAGCCGTCGCCAGCGCGCACGGAGCACCACAGCCGGTCCTCTCTCTCTCTCTCTCCCCCCATCACCAGACCGATGAGTGACGTCACAGACGTCGTACGTTTGGTATCCTCTAATCGACGGGGCGGGCCTCTTTATATTCCCAGCCGCATCTTTCCGCGCCATCCCCCCCCCAACTACCACCATCACCACGCGCGCTGAATCATCCTGAACGAAGCGCTGGTAGAAGTCGCGGAACCGAATCCTATCCGTTTTCGCAAAATTGCATCGCCGCCCAGTCCATTGTCAGCCGAAGAATTGATGCCGCCATTCAAGATGTCGTCCAGTCGCTCGCCGTGGTCCGGTGTTTTATAGGTATGAGCGCGCACTACCTGAAGTGGACGGGCGCAGGGAGGAAAAGGGATACAGTTCGTATAACGTCTCCCACCCTTACAAAGAATAATAAAAAAAATGGAAACGCATGTAAACATAAAACATGATACTAGCGAACGGACTGACGTATTTAGATAGTCGTGCCGGATATTAATTTTTATTTGAAAGAAATTAACTTTTCATCGATAATTACTTTGCTAATTATCTTAGCTGATGAGGACTTTGTGAGTCCGTGTGTAGACTGTGTACTTTGGCGACTTCATCTCACAAGCGGTAATCCTACCTTTCAGCGGACAGGAACACACAAACGGCAGGGTAGTTTTGTATTATTGACCGGTTGGTTTGTCTCCCCGTGGACGAGCTGCCCCCACGCGGGAGACTACAACAATAAGAGTTAGAAAATAGCCATGGCTTTTGTGTCCATTGTCAGAACTTTTCCAATCCTTTGTTCAAGATGTTATTATTATTATTATTATTATTATTATTATATTATTATTATTATTATTATTATTTATTATTATTATATATTATTATTAAAGTACTATGAAACTAAATAAAAATGCTTAATGAAAACAGAAATACAAATTTATTCAGAAGTATTCCAAACAGATTCATGAGAGATACTCCATTTAGTTGGCACTTTCCTTTCTCTTTCGGGGTTGAAGAACACCCTAACCCTCAACTAGACTGAGCATAAATTGACTACGTTAAACTTACTTCCCACAATTAAGTAGTTTCTACACCAATGAAAAATTTTAACAGTGACGAATCAGCAACTGGAAAAGACCTTACTGCAGAGACATTCAAAAGATGTTAACTTCGGTCTTGGCTACAAGCAAACAGACGGATGCTATATCGTGTTCCCCGTTAATACACAATCTGCATCCATTTTCCTTCTCCAATTAGAACAGGCTGAGCACGCAGATTATTGACGAAAAGGAAATGTCCAAATGCAAAATCAAATATTGCATTTTGATTGTATTTGCTTCAAATATTAGAAATAGACAGCCCATGTAAAACAAGTCATTATTGAAATATCTATGGGTTGTAATAATTACAAGTTAGCTAACCTTCCAGCGCGGTCAGATATAGTAGTAGTCAGATTGCTAATGGATGGAATAAAGTACCAGTTTGAGTAACTAATAATAGTGAGTGACAGCAATTTGAGAATCGTACTGACATCCGTTTCTTTTGTGCTTCTTTCATGAGCCAAGATGGGTTTCTGCTTCCTCGTAGCTACTCAACCGACCTACAGCTGCTAGTGTTTCTTAGACGCTTGAGCAGAGATCTTATGAACTAAAATAAAGTTTGGGCCTAGTTCAGAGTACAGGTTAAGAATCGACGGTTATTGTATGCAGTGACGACCGAATGTGTTCATTTCGCCGTGCGAGGGATAGATGTTATCCGCTCGTGTTGAACGGAAAGTCGTTTCTCTTTTAACTCTGCAAGGAGACGGTTTACCGTGTGTCAAGTCCTGGATTCATGGCCTATGATATACAAGGGAGTAAATATTAAAGAGCGGGTCCCGGCACTTTAAAGATGGTAGTGAGAGAACCTCACGGAAATTAACAGCTTTCCTTTTATTCTGCGAAGATTATCTCTCTCCCTCGTCAAAGAAGCCGAGTACCACTACAACCGAAGGTACAGCTTCAGGTGGGTCGGAGCATTAAACAGCGTATTCCTCCTCTGATTTGTGCTTTCGTTTCGTGGAGGACCCGCGCTTTGCGGAGATGTCATTGTCACCTGACGCGAAAGCGGTAGTTAAAGGGAATTAAAGACGGGGAGAGTTCGGTCTGTGGAAAGACCGTTTTAAAACAGGTCACAAACCAGGGACGACTAACCGAGGCGAGTCGCTCGCAAGAGAATCTACCGAGATAAGTCTCATTGCAAGACATCGCCCTCGTCTTCTGTCGTATCCGCGCCTGCGGGATGTTGTCGTCGATCTAGCAGCTCTTGTAAGATAACACAGAGCGCAAGGACCCCATTCTCTCCATACCTCGGAGTAAATGTCAACCGGCTTACTGTAAACGAGGTGAGAAGCACCAACGACGTCCATGGTAAGTGTGGATCTCGCGGCCGGACGGAATGATACAGCGATCAGATCGATTATACCATTGGGTTCTGGCGAATTCTTTCCAATGCTCGAAAGCGATCGTTTTGAGTAAAAGCATCTGGCGAATTTCTGCCACTTTTTCCGGGTGGTTTTTCTCCCCCCCCCCCTCGTCTGCATGCGCACGAGAGTTTGGCTCCCGTGCTGACGAACGGCAGTATCAGACATCAGTGTTCCAGATGCACGCTGCCGTACTACACAGCAGAGTAATGTGTCAATTAGCTAGTTTGTCGCTCTTGGGGAAGCTACGGTTTGAATACTTTAATTATCGCCTGGATAGAGACGAGAGTGGCTGTTGTTTAGGATGATATCAACAGCTGCAACCTGCGGGAATGCAAAATCCGTACTCCACGGCGGTCTCTGCAAAGAGAGACTGCATCCAGCGATAACGTTCGCTCTCCTATCACACCCTAGTCCCATCGTGATCGGCCCCCTCTCATTGCACGAGGAATCACAGACAATCCAAACCGTTCAGCAATCTGCAGTTGGCCAAAGGTTCATCGTCCGTGCACACTCAAAGGATGGTGAGCGCTGGTGCCTCTTGCGACAAGCAGATCTGAAATCAAAACGTTCATCTTTATAATAAACGCTAACTCGGGGAACTGTTATTTTGCAAATAAACACAGTAAAGATGTCCACCCCTCCCCCGTACACATTTGTAATTATCATCAGTGGTGTGGCAGTTTATATCGGAATTAAGGGGTCGGAGTGTAAAGCCAAAAACTGAAAGTAATAGGAATTCCATCTCTCGTATCTACAAACCGGACCGCGTCTTTAATGTTCCAGTACATATCGTACAAAGACGGACTTTACGTATATCCTTATCAACTCTGTAAACATGAAGTTTTCCGTCCAGCCGTGTCTATTCCCTTAAAACAGAATTCCCAGCAGCAAAAAGAACTTAAATTTTAACGATAAAGTCTAAAAAAATTATTCTGAAATAAGACACCAAATAATTACCTTCGGTCATAACTCAAATATACTAATTGCAAGGGCGAAAGTTATAAGCAACAAAGATAAGATAAATGTTGTTCGCCCTAAAACACGTCATCGTTGCAAACATATTATTATTATTATTATTATTATTATTATTATTATTATTATTATTATTATTATTATTATTATCATCATCATCATTATCATTATTATTATAACATTATCATTATTATTATTATTATTATTATTATCATCATCATCATCATTATCATTGTCATTATTATTATTATCATTATCATTATTATTATTATTATTATCATCATCATCATTATCATTATCATTATTATTATTATTATCATCATCATCATTATTATTATTATCATTATCATTATCATTATTATTATTATTATCATCATCATCATCATCATTATTATTATTATTATCATTATTATCATTATTATCATCATCATCATTATTATTATTATTATCATTATTATCATTATTATCATCATCATCATTATTATTATTATTATTATATCATCATCATCATCATTATTATTATTATCATTATTATTATCATCATCATCATATTATTATTATTATTATTATTGTTGTTGTTGTTGTTGTTGTTGTTTGTTTTGTTGTTGTATAAAAACTTTAATTCATGGCTTGTTTTGCTATTGTAACGGATTTTTAAAGATTTCTATTTCATGCTTCACGTGCAAGCTATCTTAAAGTGGTATCCATGGTCACATCGCCCTTATTGCTTCTAAAAATATAGGCAGAAAGTGCACTAACAATTTTTTTTTTTTAAAAAAATTATTATTTGCATAAAAAAGGAATAAAAGAAGAAGAAAAGAGGTGATATAAAATTTTCTTTCACCGAACAAGATATTTTACTCCCAGGCAAAGTTAATAATGGCTTTATGGTGATCGGCAGGTATGCGGTCTTGTGCTCGAGGTGTATAATGGTAAGACAAGAGGCAGTAAACGGGTTCGCCACGAAACACTTTATAAAAAGGAAACTAAAAGTAGCTGAGATTCCATTTCGTTTTAACCGCAAGACACAAAGCTTTTCGGCCAAACGAGCACCGTCAATGGTACTAGCTCGATTGCTGCCTCCCCTTAAGAACGAAGTGATAAATCTCGGGTATGGGCCCACAGGTAAGTTATCACCTGTCACTTACCTGTGCGGCACCTGTGATGTACGAGTGAGTCCCGCGGCGGTCTTCTTGTCGTTGCACGCGTCACTGATCTTAGAAGTGTCAGTCTATCGTTTTAACTTTGGCGCCTGGAGGAGCGCTACCGGTCCCCGGCCGACCCATTCCGTGTCCTGTTTAGCAAGTTTAACGACATGCTTACACGTCGTGTTACGAGAGTCTCTTGCTCTGGTGTCACTGGTGACAAAAGAGAGAAGAGAGACAGAGTAGTGCATTCGATATTTCATATACCCTTTTGTCATTTCACGTCTTTGGGCCTCTTATCTGGACGGAAATAAACCCTTTCTCCTCCGCGAATTCTGAATATGCGTGGTGACACACAAGACGCACCTGTACGACAATCACACCACTCCCTTTCTACTTTAACTTCGTAGCCGCTGCTCTCGCATTGCACCACCTTTATGGTTCTTAGACCCTCATATTACCGTTTTTAAGTGCTGCATCTTATTCTTCCTGAAACGAGAGGGCTATATATATATAGACTGTCTAACATACTGACCCTCCGGGGAGCATCTACCAGGAGAAAAATTAACAAGACGTCTTGGCGAAGACCTGGGAGATGCTCAGACCGTCTTCGTTTCTGGGCCATTCGCTGAGACGTGGGTTCGAGAACAGCTTGTAGCGATACAGAAATAAGCAGCCCCGATATACGTATACACCGAAAACTCTGCTTGCCTGGACTAACCCTGGAGACCGGGGAAAGGGGAGAGAGTTTTTGAAAGGCGGATTTAATTGGTTTGCCGTTGCCAACACCCGTGACCGCTCGCCTCGACAAAAGCCGTCTATTATCACCTTACGGACCACTAGACAGGTGCGCTCTACTTTTGCACCGGAAAACCACTGCTTGAAGAAAGAAAAGAAAATTAAATTATTATTATTTTTTAAAGGATGGGTTTTCTGTTGTTGTTGTTGTTGTTTTTTAAATGGAGAAATCTTTTAGCGGAGTCGTTCATTTTTTTTTTTTTTTATCATGTGATATTTTGTCGCCGTGACCCGTTTTTGGTAAGAAACCGTGACGTCACGATCCGTCACGGACCAATTATCGGAGTGTGTCCGGGCGATAATTAGGAGGAAATCACTTTCCGGACAAACTGTGTTTTTTTTTTTGTTTTTAAATTTACATTAAACATGGCAGAAATACTAGAGCAGTAACTCCTTCAGCGGAGTATTCGAATCAGATCATCCACTCGCATTTCGTGGTCAGGTGTCACGGCACTCGACGGACTCTACCTGAACGGAACTCGCCTTCGATGTCGGTGCCGTCATACTCGCATAAGGCTGCGCATGAGTGATTTCGGTGGCTACACCCCTTTTGTGAGAAACTCGATCACAGCTGGGCCCCGCTTTCAGGTGGTGACAAAGGTACCGCTGATGCTAATAAGCCCGTAAATGAATCCCCCCGGATCTTTTCGAATGGTATTCTACCTTTTTATTCTTGTTTTTTGTCATTAATTATTCCTCATTACTTCGAGCCTGACTTTCGCTCAGACAACACTACGGACTTCAGCACTGCTGATATAATTCTGCAAGAACTTCGGCATGCATGCGTCTATTTAAATACAACCTTCGTCAGTGTTGGCGCTACTGTTAAGGGGGTGTTTGGCTACCGCCCTGCTTCTGTTTCCGGATGATCTAATCGTAAAGCCAAATGGCAGAAAGAATGCTATCTTTGCCGCTGGTCGCTGGCTGAAAACACTCACCTTTGTGGCTACTAGGGTTTGTCTGAATAAATACATTTTTTTAAAAAAACAACGAAATTCCCCACTTAACAGACGTTCATTTTTCTTTTGTTTCTAGTAATTTCCTTTTCTTCTTTGCTCTGATATTAAAGCAAAAATCTCCTAAAGTTTAAATGTTTTTCTTTGGCGGGGAACAGGTTAAGGAAATGTATTCAACATAAATAAAGACTGCAGCGCATGGTAAAGTAATAACGCTCAGTCTCCCCCTCCCTCTCTGTGCTGACGCCATCCCTCTCTCTCTCTCTCTCTCTCCCCCTCCCTCTCTCTGTGCTGACGTCATCTCTCTCTCTGTCTCTGTGTGTGTGTGTCTCTCTCTCTCTCCCCCCTCTCTCTGTGCTGACGTCATCTCTCTCTGTCTCTGTGTGTGTGTCTCTCTCTCTGCTGACATCATCTCTCCCCTTTCTCTCTGTGCTGACGTCATCTCATCTCTCTGTCTCTGTGTGTGTCTCTCTCTCTCTCTGCTGACATCATCTCTCCCCCCTCTCTCTGTGCTGACATCATCTCTCTCTGTCTCTGTGTGTGTCTCTCTCTCTCTGCTGACATCATCTCTCCCCCCTCTCTCTGTGCTGACGTCATCTCTCTCTGTCTCTGTGTGTGTGTCTCTCTCTCTGCTGACATCATCTCTCCCCTTTCTCTCTGTGCTGACGTCATCTCTCTCTCTGTCTCTGTGTGTGTCTCTCTCTCTCTCTGCTGACATCATCTCTCCCCTCTCTCTGTGCTGACGTCATCTCTCTCTCTCCCCCTCCCTCTCTCTGTGCTGACATCATCTCTCCCCCCTCTCTGTGTGTGTGTGTGTCTCTCTCTGCTGACATCATCTCTCCCCCCTCTCTGTGTGTGTGTGTGTGTGTCTCTCTCTGCTGACATCATCTCTCCCCCTCCCTCTGTGCTGACGCCATATCTCTCTCTCTCTGTGTGTGTGCTGACGTCATCTCTCTCTCTGTACTGATGTCATATCTCTCTCTGTCTGTCTGTCTCTCTCTGCTGACATCATCTCTCCCCCTCTCTCTGTGCTGACGCCATATCTCTGTCTCTCTCGCCGCGCACACGTGCACACAAGCTAGCACAAAAAACTAATCTCAGAATTATAGTAAGAAAACGTTAAGTGCCCAAATTTCTTCCTCGACTTAAACTTCCATATATAATGCAATTTAGTATCCATCTCCCCAATGAAATAATCGATCTATCTCCATATTTTAAAAATGCCAACGGATTTTTACGTCAGAGCAATTAAAGATAAAAGCCCAGAGCTCAACTCTCTTCAACTTTATCCATTTTCCAAAACAAAACAAACAAAAAAACCAGTTATGCTTTAGAAGAAAATTGGATTCGCCCTTTTGTTTGTTTCGGACTATTGCACTCTGAAATTCCGCCGAGAGAAAATGCGGAGTATAGATAGCATCGCTGATTGTTCCTGTAAGAAAGACAGGTGCATAATGCGTTTTGTCAGAGTGGATTAAAAAAACCCACCTTCGGCGGCAAGTGTTGGTAGTTAACAGATTGCTGGAAAACTGACAAAGGTTAACAAGGAAAACATGTCTTCATCAGCTTGGCATCTCAGAGTCAAGACATCAAACGATCTAATGGGTAGCTGTATCTTGGAGATACTGGGTAGTCTCTAACGTATTTAAAGTTAAAGTTTCTTTAAATATATATATGTGTGTGTGTGTGTGTGGTATAGTATACGTTTATATTCCCTCCTGAGATTAATATATTCTTGTTTTTTACAGCTCAACTGGCGTCATCTAGTCTCGGAGAAACAGAGATAGCGGTTTTTGAAACGGGAAGACGAGAAAAAATATTAAATTAAGGGGGTAAATAAAGTAAATGAAAGATTTTTTTAAACATTAAAAAAAAAAATGTCTCTCCTCTTTTTTTTTCTTACGATGTTTTGGTTTTTTTCTTGTGCGCATTCTTACTTCTGAACAGCTAACGGGGGACTCGCACCTGGCCGATTGGTAACCAACGCTCGGCTGATCCCTCTCGGCTTACGTTTCGACTGATCGTTAAAGCTGTTGTCCAGTTACAAGAAAGAAAGGGAACTGGACGAATTCACTTTTTTTTTTTCTGTTTTATTAATCTCACGATTATCCATTTCTTTTCTCTTTCCAGTTAATATTTAATTTATTTTTGGCTTTTTACCCGCGGAGCCTGACTTTCCCGAGTAATTAAAGTACTGAATAAGAGCCAGAGTGTTTATCGGTCGACTAAAAAGGCTGGCGTCTGAGATATAGAACGGTAGACTTTTGATTTGACGATTGGATCCGCTGGCTGGCAGGTCGGGGCACGTGACCTCTCTGTGGCGTTTAATTAGGAATTGCGGGTACTGTAACACCATACCCCTGGAACAGCTCTGGCCTAGGGGGTTAGGGGTCTTTCCCAATCTGCGTCCCCCCCACCCCACTCCACCAAAAAAATTAGAGAACAGCCTTTGTCGGACTCTCAGCATTTCTTGTTTTTGTTGTTGTTGCTGTTGAGCGAGTTGGACTTCAGAACAAGGCAAGTGGCCTGTTCTCTGTTGAGTCCTCCTCGTTGCTGAGAGATGTTCGTCGAGCCGACAAGCGGCCCGGTCCACCCGACACCGGGGGGGGGGGGCCCCCAAGGACCCGGAAGGTCTCTCTCACGTCGGGCTGTTGTTGCTGTAGCAGCGCGAACGACAGCTTTAACGCGCTTCTTGCTAAAGGGTTAAAACAGATCTCACGTTTAGCAAAGGACAGGCCCTGCATCAACTCCCCCCCCCCACGAACGGCTGAAGGACTGAGTATTACAAAAGAGGTATAGAAATATCTTTTTAATATAATAAAATAAATATGGAAATAAAAGGTTTCTGGTTTTATTATTATTTCTCTTCCGGTTGCCCGGAGAACCAGGAGACGGTCTTCACAGAGTAACCTCCCTTACTAGACATTATATTTTAAAGCTGGAGAATTTCAAGCAAATACCATTCAACGATATCTCTTCTCTTTTTTTTTTGGTACCCACTGGAAAACAACAAAGGACATTGTTCGTTGTAATTTCTGTCTAGTAATGAAGTTAATTTTTAACAAAAAGCATTTTTTTTTCAAAAATGCGCGGTTTAGTTGGTACCTTATTGGACGGGAACCAAGCGCAGCATTGGAAAATTAAAAAAAAATAAAAGGGGAGAGAACCCAACCTAAGAATTTCTTACCTTTAGAAATGCTTCGTTCGAAAAAGCAAACAGAAATTGTGGATTTCTTGAAAAACGAACGACTTCTTGTTTTAGTTTCAAAGGGTAAATGATAAAATATGTTTACCAAATATCAGAATCCATGCTTGAATTATCAGAAACTCTGATAAAAACTCCACATTCTTTTTCTTTTTTTAAAAAAATAAAGCCATAGAGAACCGTAGAGGTCGTCTTTACATGGCATCTGCACGACGTTAAATATGTTGGAGTAGTAAATATCTCGCACTTACCAATTAATGATAATCTATCAGTTTAATAAAATAATAGAATTACTTTTCTTTCTTTGGAAACCAAAGTACGTTTTGCAATCATTTCTTAGTCCCAGATTACTTTATTCTTCTCAGTTTACAATAGACTTCGGAATTACATTTTTATTTCATTCTACTTAAGAATGCTTACCTATTGTATTTCTTCTTTAATATATATATTCACCACCTTAAACAACTGTAGATTTTAAAATAGATTTTAACCAATTTTTTCCAACATAGAAACTAATTTAACTCGATCTATATTGATTAAGTCTAAGACAGTATTTACTGCGGAGCACTTCTTCCTGTATCCGCCACGTCACATCTAGATGGAAACCTTACGGCGCTGAGGAAAACAACAACAACAACAATAAAAAACAATTAATACGCAGTGCGAGCCTACCACTGAAAGAGGAGAAATATTAAACAGAGTTAATTTGCTCTCGATGGCTTTCTGAAGTTTGAGGAGAGATTTTATCTCCTCCGCTCCCTCCGGTAACATCCGAGAACAGCCACACCTGGGATGGCGCAGTTTACACCGATCACGTGTTGGGGTGCGCACCAAAAAAAGAGAGAGAGAAAAATTGTTCGAATTTGTGAAATTCCTTTTAAAACAATTAAAACTAGTGGCAGTCTAAAACATTTATAGAGATTTACTTAAAAAAAAAAAAAAGATACTGATTGGAAACTTAACGTGATAATAATTATAATAAAAAACTGTTTTTTGTTGTTTTTCTTTTACTGCTATCAAAATTTTCAAAAAGAGATAAAATATCGCAAAAGTTTAAAAGAGAGAGAGAGAGACATTAAAGAATTCATGACATTTACGGGAAAGTTATTAATTAGAAAATTCGATAATTTTTCTGATTTTTGGCATAAAAAATTATTGTAAAAATTGTTTGATTTTTTTTTTTTTTCCTGGCTATCAAGCTGAGTTTGTTAGATTAAATTATTGGAGTCCACGATTTAAAGTTACATGGGGTCTGTTACTAACATTACGATGATGATGGATCAAACTGACTTGAGTCTAGAGCGTAGAAGTACATCGATGAAAGTGGATCAGCCTAAGATTAAAATAATGGTAGATTAAAAAAACGACTGTAAGGCTAAAAGCTACGCTGGTAGTAAATCAAAGACTTCAGACTACAATAATTTCATCAGATGGATATATTTTAAAGTGATGATGAATTAGATGACTGTAGTAGTCTTCGCAATGATGAATCAGATGACTGGATACTACGCTCATGGTGTCTGATAGCCGGGGGCCACGCGTAAGTGGATGGGATAATTTGAGATTACAGAATCAAATGATTTGGGTCTGCAGTAACCGGATCAAAACGTTGAAGTTTCTTTTATGGTGGTACCAATGATGGCTGATGCATCGATGGTCACGGAACAAAGACACGGTCTTAGTGATGGTCATAAGCAGATTAACGATTTTTGCATGTGTTTCAGGCAGTTTAATAAAATCGTCTTAAAGCATCTATACCACGAATTGGAAATTTTGAAAATAACATATCATTTGAATTTGAAGCAGACAAAACCATATGGTAAAGTTAATTTGTTAAGTTCAAACACCCAGAGTTAAACTGGCCTACAGCAGGTGCGTTGTGAGCCCAGCACTGAAGAGTTTAATGCTGTGCCACTGCGAGGTTAGCTAATTGCACTAAAAGACTGGTATGGTTTCGGCTTACTAGCCAGAAGAAAGCCGTGCAAATATTTCAACAACTGCGACATTACACGCTGTTTTCCGTTAAACTATAGTGAAGATGTCTGTCCAGCGGCCAAGCGTCGTAATGCGGACTGGGCTGGTAATCTGCCTCATCCCCAGAAGACAAATGTCAGAGAAGACGGCATACTCACTCGTCTGATAGGCAGGGCTCACTTTCGCCAGCCTCCCTTCCCAGTAAGTAGCCACTGGTAACCACATATCCACTAAAACCGTTCGTTACCGGAAAGCCGAACGATTCCCGGCTAAAAGTAACTGTTCGTCGATTGCTGTTGCCTTTAGGACACACAGAAAGAATCGTCTGTTGTCGGGGGGGGGTGCAGCACCGTAGCCATTTGGATCTGCAGAATGGCCAACGGGTGCATAAGGATGCGGAAGAAAGAAACCCGAGCCATAAATCAACAAAATACTGCTGAGACAGCTGGATGTGGCCGCGTGGTTCCAGGATGGCCTGGGAATCAGTTTCTTTCGATCTGATTACAGTTTCAGAAACTACAAATGCCGCCAGACACCGGATCCTCTAAAGCGCTGTTGCGCCTTAATTTGGCAATTCCATCTATTGTTCATGGACGACGTTACTAAACCACGTTGAGCAGAAGTGGAAGGGTGCTTAAGGAAGAACATCAGCTACCGAAGAGCCCGGAATCTCGATCCCACAGGACTAGCTGGACCGGAGAATTAGAGAAAAAGAACCCATCAGCTCAGAGCTTTCACAAATTAACCAAGAACAAGAGCGGATAAGGATGCCAGAATAAAGAGGAGCCTGAGATGCGATCATGAGCTAGAAGGATAACTGCATACAGCTGCACAGTGATGACTCTGCTAGGATTTGTTATGGACCTATAGTTTTCTTTGCCCTTCGTTAAAATAGTGACTTGCATTCGACTAATTTGTGAAACGAATGCACTTCGAATGATCAGACATTGGTTTATTGATCACCCTGATTCGCTGGAGTCAGCTTTCAAATTACTGTGTTACACCGATTAGTTATTTATTGGCAGTGTCCATTTTTTCGCCGAAAGAATTATAGCGTGTTCAAGCTGTGTGCCGGTTTGAAGGCTGACCGAAGTTTGGCATCGGTTAGAACTGCCGTATTATAATCAGCTCCAATGCTAACTAAAGACACCAGACCTTAACCGCAGTTCTCATGTTTGACGAGAGCAAACCCCTGTAGCTGAAATGCAGAAGAATATGTCCACCAGAACAGAATTTGTCGGCTTTGGTTCATCGACATTCGGAAAACAAACAGAAAACAGATTCTCACAGGGATTGTGATCTTGCTTCATTAACGACTTGGAACAACCGAATTACGCTGTTAATAAAATGGGTGCGGGGTGTAAGCGGCGCCATTTGAGTAGCCTCCAGGACGGGTCCCCTTTTCACACGTTCGTAGATGTAGTCGTGACAAAGGACCACTTATCAACAGGGGGCTGACTTCGTTTTCTTTCCCAGTAAGATGGGTTTTAGCCAGGGCATGAACCGAAACGGGGCGCATGCGGTCTGATTCAATAAACCTTTGGCTAAAGCCTGAGTGGTTCCCGCATAATGGGCGCCAGTGGCCTCACGGGAACGGACGCAGCCATTACTCTTGCTCCACTTCTAAGGCGGGAGTTTGTTAGGGGATTCGAAATCAAAGGACTTGGCGCAATCAATGCAAATTACTTGATGTGGAGGGTGTGTGTGTGTGTGTCGTAGGCAACTTTTGTAAATATTTTAACGATCCCTTTAATGAAAAATGCATAACCAATCAGATTTTGATGGCGCCAGCGCAACACCAGCGCTGATTGGTCCGCGTGCTCTCAGCGCGAGACATCACTGTTCAGTGTTCCGATTCGCCGACGTCACAACCAGACAGATTTCCGCCGAATTGTCTCCTCCTGTTATCCAATTAACGATCTTATCTCCAGCATCTGGGAAAAGGTTGAGCGCTGCAGAGAGGTCAATGGGTCTCCAGCAAAGAGAAATTACGCTATTCATCTACAGGGCTTTCAAAAGACCGGGCACCCAAATTTCGAGCTGAAAGCCGAGAAAAGAGAGAAGAAATGCGTAGCGATAGGAATGGCCTCCCCAATTAGCGGCAACAACAAATGATCGAAATAAACGTAGGATTTAGTATTTTTATGTAAAAACTCGACACTAAGAAGTGAAACAAAAAAAGAATAACAACAACAGAGAATCGCAGCGCTGGTGGTGGGGAGAGAGGCAGAAAACAGGTATGAATTCTTTCTTATTTGTTGTGAAAATTCGCGTCCTCACCTCGTAAATTGAGCGACCTTTTTGGGGGGGTACCAAACGTCACTTAAAACCAAGAAAATTCGTTCAGACCCTTTTTTTCTTTCCCCAGGTGGGTCGGTTTAAACCCCTAAAGGGATCTAGCTATAAAAGACAGAGGAGAGAATAGTACGATTTCTTTTCTATTAAAGCGGAGCTTTTTTTTCATTTTTTCTCTCTCTCTTGATCGGATGACATTCAGCGAAAACGAGAGCTTTATTAAGTTTTTTCTTTTTCTCTCTCTCTTTCGAACCGAACTCATGGAAAATTGTATACATTGACACGGAAAAGGTGTGTGGATAGAAGATCGGAGACGGGACAATCAAAGTACAGCGAACGAGAACAAAATGAAGTTTGTTTTTTTTAAAAAAAGGTAACTCTCCGACTTATTACGTTTTTTGATTTTCTCTCTCATAGTTTAGCTCTCGTTTTGAAAAGAACAATTAAAATAATTTTCCTAAAACGAAAAATACTATTTCACACTGAGAAAGCTAAGTGTAGAAAAAGACGTAAATACAACAAAGCGCACATGTATAAGACAACACGTGGTCGAAAACACGAATATTTTCAAAAAATATATATATCTCGAAAATGAGATATGTGATGTTTCTGAGATGCAGCCAGAAAAGTGGCTCACACGCAGACATCATACACACTCACGCGGGCTTGCGCACACTTTCGCACAAAAATAAGCACACGCTTTCCTTTTGGTCAACCGTCGGGTTTTGGTATCTAGATCAGCAGGTTTTTCTTAGAATCGGTATAATATTCCTGACCGCACCGGAGCACGGTTTCTCTTCCCACTGCCTCCGAACCACCGTCGACATTCTCAAAACAACAACAAACCTGGGGACACCACAGTTAACCCGTTCAGACAGTTCTGAGAATAGATAAAAGTATGGATTCTAAAAAGGGTTTTTATAAAAGGTTTTCCCAGAGTTTGTTTCTACATCTGACCCTGCCTTCATCGGCAACTTCAGCATAAACACGTTGTGAACGGTTCTCATTCGGGAAACTGGAAACTGCAGATTTAATGCCAATAGATTAGCAAAATCTGTTCTATCTCAGCCGTTATCATTTTAAAAGATACTTTTTCCTAATCTGTGATTATTCCCGTTAATTTTAAAGCAGTTGATTGATTTTTTTAAAAATTATTATTCGAAATTTAGAAGAAGAAAAAGTGGGAATAATAATAATAATAATAATAATAATAATAATAATAATAATAATAATATAATAATAATAATAATAAAAATAATAATAATAATAATAATAATAATAATAATAATAAACCCGAGTAATTAATGACGATATAAAAATCGAACGCGTTAATCGGAATACTGACTGTTTACGTTTTACAATGGAAAGACAGCAGTTTCATTGTCATTAAGCGGTTAAGAGTAGTTAGTGTCTTATTGGTCAGGGAGGTTCGGTACTGACCGTCCTTGACGTGGCGATTTCTTGGTAGAGCCATGGAAACTGATATAGGTGTTTTAACCAAAGAAATATGGAAATGTTTGTACTGGTCGATGCATAATTAAGTCCCCTCACACAGACGCACGCTGTACATACGGCACATGCGTTCTGGGAACAACGATCTAGCACCGACAAAAGTATGGTTCTCCTAAATATTCCACCATCGTTTGCGTCAAGAATACAGAAACATCGTCGAGTTCCCTCTCTTCTTCCATTATCACCAGCCGCGCGCGCGTGCGTCTCGGATAAGGGACTTCTCAGGAAATAATAATAGTAGAAAAGTTATAAAAGATGTGTTCCGGGTGTTTTGAGACTGAAATCACTTTTTATAGATATTCTATTATGGACAGGTGCTATTATTTTAAGCCATCGCACTATTTTACATACAATTTTTGTACTAGCTAAATAAAACGATTACAGGAAATACTTTTCCGTTACTAAATACTGGCAAACACACAAAACAGACACAACAGTGTGTGAGGCTACTATCCAGGAAGAGATAATCAGAGCGATTTTCGGTGTAAAGCTAACTGATAATAGACGAAGTTACTGTTAACAGCCGTGGTCGCTAATAACTTCCAGAATCCACTAAAGATTAAGGAACATCAAACAGTTTTTGGTGGAAGTCAAGAGTTTTACGAAAGGGAACTTGTTCAAGCAGAAACCGACACTGGAGGGGAAATACGTCGTAAACTTTAATATCTTCAAAACATTTCTTATGACTGAAAGAAGATAAACTGCATCAGGTATTTAGTTTGACAATCTATGACATTATTTGGGAATCATGCAAGATGACTGGCACACCCGTGCATTGTTGTCGTCGGTAAAATAAGTTTCACAAACCTTACAAAAGTACGTAATTCTCGTGACCGATGCTGTGAACAATAGAAATGTGTGGGTATTTTTGCCGAAATTAACGGTCTTTCCCTTCTTTTTTTTTTTTAAATTTTAGCTAGAAAAATTCGGGAAGAAATAACTTGTGACAGAATAAAGCAAAAGAGGAGAGAGAGGGGGGGGATGATGATGATGATGAATTTATCGAACGGAAACCTTTTCGTAGACCAGGTGAAACAATGCCACGTTCCCCGTAATAAACTGAAAGTAGGTGGAAGTAGGAATCCGTAACTTTCTTACACCGGATGGCGAAGTGGGCACCGTTTGGATGCCGGTTCATAATGGTGGAACACACCGAGGTTTAGAATAAGGTTAGCCAGGAAATGTAAAGGAATCAGTGCCATTGATAAGACAGAACTTTTAGCGGAAGCTTTCTCTGGAGATTGTTTGTGCAATGCTCATATAATAATATAATGATAATAATAATAATATAATAATAATAATAATAATAATAATAATAATAATAAATGATAATAATGATAATAATAATAAATGATAATAATAATATAGTAGTAATAGTAATAATAATGATAATAATGATAATAATAATAATAAAAGATAATAATAATAATAGTAATAATGATGATAATAGTAATAGTAAATAATGATAATAATAATAATAATAATAATAATGATAATAATAATAATAGTAGTAATAGTAATAATAATGATAATAATGATAATAATAATAATAATGATAATAATAATAAGAGTAGTATAATGATAATGATGATAATAGTATAATGATAATAATATAATAATCGTAATACTGATGATAATATAATAGTATATGATGATAATAATAATAGTAATAATGATGAAATAATAATAGTCCTAATGATGATAATAATATAGTATAATGATGATAATAATAATAATCATAATAATAATAATAATAATAATAATACATAATCATAATAATAATCATAATAACTCATAATAATAATAATAATAATAATGTTTTATAGAGCCAGCAGAATATCGCGGTTTTCTTTTCTATCTGATTAAAAATCCTCAAAATCTGTAAGAACTAACTTATCTAATTATTTAACTTTATTATTATTATTATTATCATTAGTTATAATGAAAACAAGTTCTTGTAATGCTTACGGTCTCTAAGCGTCCGCTCAGCCCACGGAAGCTACAGAACAGGTTCAGTAACGGTCTCCCCCCCCCCAGACTTAGAGGGTTCCGCCAATTTCAGCGCTCGAAATACTCTTCTTCTCCCTCCTACAGATCACTCAGACCGCGTATCGATAATAAAAGCGGAGATCAAGTTGGAGTCACTGATTTCAAACGGTCAAGGAAAGTCCGAATGGCATTCCTACCATTGCAGTCGCCGTTTCGTGACAATACGGAGGCCGGCTTGGTCCATTCGGGATGCGGAAGAGAGACCGATGTATGTACGAGATGTTTGGTAAAAAAAGTCAGTTCTCTCTTCCGCTCGGAACAAAGGCACGAGGCCGGATCTATCAGAGAGAACTGTTTCGCTGGCCCTTTTAGAAAGCGAAATACCTCCCTAGAGGGATTAGAATAATTTAGGTCTTTGTAATCTAGTTCGTAGATTGGGGGCCAGACAAGAGAAGACATATTTAACTTACAGCGATAGATGGCCGTTCCACGTCAGCACCCAGGTAAATAGGTGTGATAGATGGAGGTTCTAGGTGGCACTTAGTCTCGCGCCCTCCACCTCTGCCCAGCTTTAATTATCCCCGCAACAGTTGTGTTGAGGGTGGGGGATAAAAACTCAACAAATAAGACAACACGGTTCGGCTCAAACTGAAGGAAAGCCGAGGGAAACTTACAACAACATAGGAGGTAATAATGTCTTTGGTAACTCAGTCGGCGGCGAGAACTTGATTGTCTTGGAAAATAAAGGGCCCCGAACACTAATTATATGTAATATTTTCTTTATTCTAATCTTCATTCCCTGGGCTTTTGTATCATTTTATGGAGAGAAAAAAAGATGATGAAACAGTGCTCGGCAGTGGGAAGGAGTTCTATCGGTTCGTACGGACGGACACGCACCTTTCCCCAGGTGAGAGACGCCGTCTGAAAGACAACAGAATGGCCGGTCTTTTGTTCCCGTTATATTTTCAATTTTTGGTAAGATTTCCAGAATTTCCGGCTTTGATCGTTGGAAATCAAAAGATAAAGCGGATAGAAGAGAGAGAGAGAAATAAGGCAAGGAAGCAAATAAAACAGGTAATAAATGATACAGAATATTTCGATGCATCTTCCTGCCAATGGAAAAGAGAGAAATAGGTGAAAAAAAGTTGGTTTTCTTTGGTATTTTTTACGCTAAGAATGCTTTCTAATATTTATATTTTAGGAAATATGGTTAAATAATAATCAGAAATCACGTTTCATTATTATTATTATTATTATTATTATTATTATTATTATTATTATTATTATTATCATTAATGTAGCTGTAATTGTACAACTGAAAATTTAATTTACTGATATATATATATTACATGAAAAATGAAAAAAAAAAGAGTTGTATTCAATTGTTATATGCAGTCTATTTCAACAAATAGACAAAAAGAATTAAATTTTTTTTAAAGTTTAAAAGTAAGGGCTTTTTGAATAATTTGTCTATTCTTTTAACTATCATAAATTTGCAAAGGTTAGCTCTGTGATTTCTAAATAAAACGCTACTGGATATCAACAAATTACAAGAGATAAGAGTCGCACCATTGTTCAACTTATTATTTACGAATTTTTCTTGACTGATCTTTGATTTAATATCTGGCAACAGTTCCAATCTGTTCCTCTACTTTCGGTACCCGTTTGTTTACCGGCAAAATAACCCCCCGAATATCCTCATTGTCTGTGACGTTTGGATTTATCGCTTGTAAAGACTGGCTTTCTGTTTGTATAGGTTTCGCTTTGTTGTTGTTGCTTGCAAGAATTCTGTCTGGTCTGTTGTTTATGCTTCATTAGAGAAAACACGGATTGGAAAGCTATACCAAATATCGAACAAAAAAAGAATTTTAATGCATTTTCTTTTGGTTTAATTTAAACCAAATTTCTGTTTGTTTGTTTGTTTAAGTTAATCTCCAGATTAGCTCCAAGATAAAATAAATACAAAGGGAATAATAACGAAATTAGATGACAAGAAAACAAGATTTTTTTAAAATCTTAAAGAGAAATTCTAAAAGGACATAGAGCAAAATAGACAAGTATTTTTCCTTTCTCCGTTAGTTATTTTCCACCTGTATGAGTGAATTGTTCAGTTAGACCGTTTTTACGAAGGAAAAAAAAAAGCGACTCCGTTTTCAGCATCACGTGTTGTCGCAAAAACGAATGTCGTAAAAACAAACTTGGTAAGCATTCCGCGAATAGATGTTTCTAATCACCTGACGAAATTGTGGAAGAGG
>JACATO010000202.1:0-35962 GCA_018389105.1 Nautilus pompilius | reverse complement strand
ACTAACAATAAAATAATAAGATTGTATCACAAATCTTGATTAAATATATTTATATTATAATTCTAATTGGACGTAAATGATCGACTAAACCGTTAGGTGCTGTACCTTTGAACTAGACCAGTGAATCGACAAGACGAAATGCGCTTACCTGAAATACGGCTAGACTTCGGTGGAGGTATCTTCCAGTGTCGGCCTGTTTTGATAAGTCCCAAATAAAAAATAACCGGAAAGGCAGAAGAAGGGCGGGGAGCGGAGAGTCAGAGCTGTTAAAAGTCTGAATGGAGCGAAGCGTCTTCAGATGGAGTTCGCGTCTCCCACCCGACGATCGCTCTGTCGGTCGGCGGCTTTACTGTGGAGAAGCGATGGCTATCTCCTGCACTCCGGGCTCTCGCCTGCCAGCCAGCCAGCCAGAATACCCTCTCTCCGACAGACGGCAGCGACTGGCTGACGCCCACTCACGCAACAAACGCTCCATGTCCAACATGGCGGGGGAAAAGAAACGCTTTCTAAGAAAGCGAAAATTCCAGTAAAAGTTTTGCTTTATTCCCGCAGGCAGTCTCGCGAAACCTTAAGAAATATCTAATGGAGTTGGAGGGGGAGGAGGCGCTAACAAAAGCTACCCTGGCCCCTATAGCAAAAACAGGGAAGCATCTTTGAGGGTTTTTTCCAATAGAGGAGAGCAGAGAGAGAGAGAGAGACGGAGAAGATGGACGATGAGAGGAGAGGCGAGCGAGAGGAGGGAAGACGGAGAGAGGAGAAGAGGAGGGATGAGAGAGCTGGAGAGGCTGAGGAGAGCGAGAGAGAGAGGAGCGGGGAGAGGAGACGAGGGGGCGAGAGAGAGAGAGAGAGAGAGGAGGGAGAGAGGAGCCGAGAGAGAGAGAGAGGAGGGGGGAGAGAGAGAGAGAGAGAGAGAGAGAGAGAGAGAGAGACGAGAGAGAGAGAGAGAGAGAGAGGAGAGAGAGAGAGATTTGAGAGATGGAGACCGAGAGAGAGAGAGAGAGAGAGAGGAGAGGGTGACAGAGTTAGAGATATGAGGCCTTTCTACGTTCCCTCTGTGGCCATAACGGTACATCAGGTGAAGCCTGACAACAAAGAAGGGCTGTAAACAAGTAATAACAACAGAAAGGATAACAGGCCCCTGCTGAAGTTGGTGGAGGGTATTCAGATGTTTGGTTAGATCGAGTCCCGGAGACGGACATACTGAAGTACACGCTGGGGAGGAAACCGATCAGTTTCCGCCTTTCATTGCATGCACCATCAGGCAGGGAAGTATGAAGATAAACGAGGTTTTTAGCGCCAGGTATCTAGATTTCTATAAATCCAGTGAGTTTTATTTTCTCTATAAAAAGACAAAAAAGCACGCGTGGTAGTGGGACGGGCGTCGCCGTGCATTTGGCAGGCTGCATTGTCTTTTGTTCGTACACTGAAGCGAATGTATGCGAAAAGAATGTTTCTGGTAGTTCTGATTGTTACAGGACAGTGATTACTGCGCGTGTGCCATAGTACGAAAGAAGAATGTTCTCGGATAGACCACGACGTTAGCCGAGCCGGTTTCCAGTAGTGAACCGTAAAGTTGTCCAGAACACCTGTTTTTGCAAATATGAGTCGACAATTAGGTCACCGATGTGAATAATTACTTAGCTGCAGTTCAGTGTAAAGCAATAAAATATTTTTAGTTTTATTTATTAGCCGTGAAGTCTTCGGGATTTGCTTTTTTTAAAAAAAAAAAAAAAAAAAGAAGCAGACGAGACGCGGTGCTTGTTCGGGGTGGCCTCATTTTACCCCGTCTGTATATTTTTGGAAACAGAAAAGCAAAATTGCTCGACGACAAATGTTCTCGCACCTTCGATTGCTTATTAACCCTCTGTATAGCACCCAGAGTATATCTCCTAATCTTCAAAACTGAATTACTCAGCACAAGTTGAGCCAAAGAGCTGTGGCAACCATTACGTTCTTTATTAATATAACTCGTTGTAACGACGTTGCTGCGACACATAGTACCTTTCTCATTAATATAACCCCTTGTAACGACGTTGCTGCGACACATAGTACCTTTCTCGTTAATATAACTCCTTGTAACGACGTTTCTGCGACATATAGTACCTTTCTCATTAATATAACCCCTTGTAACGACGTTGCTGCGACACATAGTACCTTTCTCATTAATATAACTCGTTGTAACGACGTTGCTGCGACACATAGTACCTTTCTCATTAATATAACTCGTTGTAACGACGTTGCTGCGACACACAGTACCTTTCTCATTAATATAACCCCTTGTAACGACGTTGCTGCGACACATAGTACCTTTCTCATTAATATAACCCCTTGTAACGACGTTGCTGCGACACATAGTACCTTTCTCATTAATATAACTCGTTTGTAACGACGTTGCTGCGACACATAGTACCTTTCTCATTAATATAACCCCTTGTAACGACGTTTCTGCGACACATAGTACCTTTCTCGTTAATATAACCCCCTTGTCAACGTCGCTTTCTTGCTTGTCTGTAACGCGTTCTGCGACACATATACCTTTCTCATTAATATAACCCTTGTAACGACGTTGCTGCGACACCATAGTACCTTTCTCATTAATATAACTCGCCCCTTGTAACGACGTTGCTGCGACACATAGTACCTTTCTCATTAATATAACTCGTTGTTGTAACGACGTTGCTGCGACACATAGTACCTTTCTCAATAAACTCGTTCTTGTAACGACGTTGCTGCGACACATAGTACCTTTCTCATTAATATAACCCCTTGTAACGACGTTGCTGCGACACATAGTACCTTTCTCATTAATATAACTCGTTTTGTAACGACGTTGCTGCGACACATAGTACCTTTCTCATTAATATAACTCTCGTTGTAACGACGTTGCTGCGACACACGTACCTTTCTCATTAATATAACCCCTTGTAACGACGTTGCTGCGACGACATAGTACCTTTCTCATTAATATAACCCCTTTGTAACGACGTTGCTGCGACACATAGTACCTTTCTCATTAATATAACTCGTTGTAACGACGTTGCTGCGACACATAGTACCTTTCTCATTAATATAACCCCTTGTAACGACGTTTCTGCGACACATAGTACCTTTCTCGTTAATATAACCCCTTGTAACGACGTTTCTGCGACATATAGTACCTTTCTCATTAATATAACCCCTTGTAACGACGTTGCTCTGCACACATAGTACCTTTCTCATTAATATAACTCGTTGTAACGACGTTGCTGCGACACATAGTACCTTTCTCATTAATATAACTCGTTGTAACGACGTTGCTGCGACACATAGTACCTTTCTCATTAATATAACTCGTTGTAACGACGTTGCTGCGACACATAGTACCTTTCTCATTAATATAACCCCTTGTAACGACGTTGCTGCGACACATAGTACCTTTCTCATTAATATAACTCCTTGTAACGACGTTGCTGCGACACATAGTACCTTTCTCATTAATATAACTCCTTGTAACGACGTTGCTGCGACACATAGTACCTTTCTCATTAATATAACCCCTTGTAACGACGTTGCTGCGACACATAGTACCTTTCTCATTAATATAACCCCTTGTAACGACGTTGCTGCGCACACATAGTACCTTTCTCGTTAATATACCCCTTATAACAACGTTGCTGCGACACATAGTACCTTTCTCATTAATATAACTCCTTGTAACGACGTTGCTGCGACACATAGTACCTTCTCATTAATATAACCCCCTTGTAACAACGTTGCTGCGACACATAGTACCTTTCTCATTAATATAACTCGTTGTAACGACGTTGCTGCGACACATAGTACCTTTTCTCATTAATATAACCCCTTCTAGCCACAAAGCTACATGGCTCCAAACTCACGTGTTGGCATTAATTGTATTAACTAAATATACAGCCA
The DNA here is from genome assembly GCA_018389105.1 of Nautilus pompilius. Lineage (NCBI taxonomy): Eukaryota > Metazoa > Mollusca > Cephalopoda > Nautilida > Nautilidae > Nautilus > Nautilus pompilius. The sequence continues at coordinate 32,047 of JACATO010000202.1, read as the reverse complement.
CTTCAGCATAAATACCGGTGGCTCTAGGCTGATCCAGTGGTGAGTTACGGTAAAAACTGATGGTGTATACGAAGAATTAGTTAGACATTACAGAAACTTTATTTATGTAACCAGAGAAAGGTAGCAGATGACGTCTTAACAGGACCCGTGGATCAGAGCGTAAGGCAAAAGTATCCTTTAAAAACAGCAAGAAAACAGTCCATAAGACTTAACTATTTTGTTTGAAAACTCCTTCGAACGTTAGGAATTCGCTAATTTGAATACAGTTTCAGGGAAGTCCCTGTAACGAACAGAGTAGCGACGTAAGCTGGATTTCTTAGAATAGTTTCAAAAATGGCGGCGGCTTTTAAAACGCTGGAGATTTCTGATTACAACAACGAAGCTTTCCTCATAGTCCAAGTAGGCAGAACGATCAGACAATAGCTATTTATTACCTTTCGAATACGTTAACTGAATAAAGTTAATTTCTCATGCTTTATACATTTCTCAACAGCCGAAGATCTATGGACGGGTTTTACCGAACCTTTACGAATCAGATCGCCGATGTGTAAACTTTTCCTCTTTCCCACCAACAGAACTGTTATAAATGTGATCCCTTAAAACTAGACATCCCCGATAAGACTTCGAATCCGCATAAGTGAACATAATGTAGAAGCGGGGTGCTATCGGCAGCTTTCACCCGGCCTCTCGTGCCAGCGAAACCTGAAAGAATCTCAGCACGCCATCGAATTCCCGCTTAATCAGAGTAAGCCTTTACCGGGAGGCCCTCTTATAACCACAAGGTTTTTCGTCAGTTGTCTGAACCTTCTCTCCTGTTTCTTAACGAACCCGCTTCTTTCCATTTTCAGCACAACCGTCAAACTCTAGCCGCCAGTGCCAAGTACATTTCGAAACACGGTATCTTCAAGAGTAATGTCCCATAGGGCTTTTACGAGCCGAAACATCAATGAACTGATTTAGTTTACTCCGCGAGTTCAAAGACAGTTAGCGATAACTTAGGTGTATGATTAAGTTAAAGTATATTTTATTGAATTTGAATTTTAAAAACCTTTCCAGCGCGCATGGGTGGCACCAGAGCTCTTCTGTCAAGAAGATAAACAATTTTAACGCGCGTGATGTTCTGCATGCTTCCGTTTTGCATTCGGCTGAGCGTCGACGAGAGACATCACGAGATGGCGCCCTCTCCGAGGCCTCGATATGGTATCGGAATATTTTAATTATTCACCTGTTTTTACACATACAAGTGATTAATCACTTTAGTGGTACAGCTTTACCATAAATAGCAGTGCTGAGAACGTTTCGTGTGTTTGGGGGGGGGAGTTTAATCGGCCTTCAGCGTCACCGCGAGGCGTTATATTCACGCCGTCTGATCAGCTACCCGTGTCACTTTAAATACGGCTGCGCTCCGGTGGTAATTGATTAGTCGTTAGTTTCGGCCGCGACGACCGAGTTTAGAGCCGACGACTCCCGGCGGCACCGTTGGCCAAACTCTGAAGGTCACTTTTTGGCCTCGTCGGTAAATATCAGGATTAGCTGACACCGAGGCAGACATTTCTAATCGCGGAGATAAGGGGACACAGAAAAGCGCAAAACCCTCAGCTTCCTACCCCGCCCCGCACTAAGAAGTATGTGCGTCCCTTCCGGAGTAGATGCAACCTCTTGATGTCCTCGTTGTGGTCGAGGTTGTAGCAGACGGTGCTCCAGTAGCCGCTCTACGTGCACCTGTTAAGGACACCGCTCCGCTGCGTAGAAACTTGTCGACGTGGAATTTTAACTTTATTTTTTTAAAAACAAGAAATTCATTCTCGTATCTAATCTTCTCGTTCCTACGAATTATCTGCAACAAAAAGCAAAACAACAACAACAACAAAAATCCCCAAGAACCAGCACCAATTAATAGAAAACTGCCTTCCCACGCCATACATCTGTTTGTTTTAGGTAGAACGTTACTGGGCGCGACAGGTTCTAAACGAATGATATATTAACCTGCTACCGAAACCGACAGGGAGAAAATTTTTACAAGGCCGACATTACAAAAGGAAGCAACATGAGAATTTATTTATTACTCGCGCTTCTGCGGCTGCATTACAAAAAAAAAAAAAAATGGGGGGGATGCAACTTGGGGCATGGAAAACATAAACAGAGGGTTTTTCTTTTTAAAACAAAATACGTAACTACGGCTCGTTAATGGCGGACAATTTTAGTGAGTTAATGGAGCCATCGGGCAGCTGATTATCCCGCAGGAATAAGTTTACTGGGGAAGAATTCTACAGAAGATGTGAAGTTGGCTGCTTGTTCTTCCCGCCTAACTCTTCTCTTTCTTTAAAGATGAAATGAACGAAAGGTTCGCTGTTGCTTTTGAAGTAAGAGAAACATTTGTCTCCATCGATACACGCGCGTGCGCGGCGGCTGCTGGAGTACGACTGCAGTCAGGTGAGGAGATCAGGTGGATGGATGCATTTTTGTTTTTGTTGGTGGTGGTGGTGGTGAGTGCGTGCGTGCGAAATGAAGACAGAAATAGCAGTCGAAAGTGCGTAGAGGAAAACATATCGGCTATTCCCGTTACTCTACCACGTGATTGTTTTTCTTTCCGGCCCTGCCAGTGCTATTACTCTTTTAAACAACACAAAAATCAGACGGTTAATTGTGGCTTCATCGGATGAAGATCCAGTGTACTATCGTTAGCAGATCCCTTTCCGAATATTAAACTAGTTTTCACGCAAAGGCTTTGGTATTAATGATAGATTTCCCCCCCTGAACGATTATTTTGATAGTTACTTTAAACCAGAGAGTAAAACGTAGGGCAGGGTTCAGTCTAGATCCATAAGCCTCCGTTTTTTTTTTTGTGGGTTTAAATAAAAATAGTAAATTATCAAACCAATTTTCTCAGGTAGAAAATGCCGTAAATTCACAGCAGCGTACAGTGATGAGTTCCGTGTCTGCTGTCCATGTATCACGAGAGCGTGAAATAAACGAGAATTAGTGGTGCAATAGAGTTTCGGTCGAGCAAAAGGACTTCCCCCCGTTGAGGTAGGTGTGAAACTCACCAGACTGACATCCGAAAGCTTTTTCCGGAGAAACTGTCCTCGCAGATCACGCTAATCCCGATATCTTCCAACCAGGTCTAATACACGTTCAGAAAGTAGCCTCCTTACAAACGTTTTGTTGGAGACCCGAACCGTTCTTTGGCAAGACATTATCTGCCGAGAAAACTCGGCCTTGCTGACGGACATCATCAAAACCCACCCATATTTGGTTACAAAGAAACGACGAGTCAATTTCTCTACAAGATTCATTTACATCTGGGCTTGTATGAGGGTAAATCCTCAGCCATGTTGTAGTTAACAAATTTCCAGTTATCTTCTCTAAAAAACAAGCAATTCAACAACAAATTCGCATTTCATCATAACCACAGCATTTCTCTTAGTTGCTTAAGTGGTAAAGAACTAAACAAAGTTAGGTCATTTTTTTTTAAATTAGCGATCTTTTAGGTTATAAAAAAGTGAAAAAAAAATACATTAAGTTTTCTCTTTCTTTTTATTTGATCCAAGTTATACGGTTATTAACAAATGATAAAACTGATTCTTTTTTCCTGTAAATTGCAGTCGCTTATTGTATGAATAAATTATGAAACAGCTCAGTGCATAATTTTACGGATTTTCTGGAAATATAAGAAATTTTACTGAACAATACAAAATCCGAAGTCAACGTAGATTTCAGACTTAACAGATTCCAGGAAATTAAAGCAAAATCAAATTTGCTGTCTTCTCAGCCATTTAAGTAAGAGAAAGAAGTCAACAGAGGTAAGTTTAGTTTTCTACCATATATTCTGTAGATGCACCAGAATCATATCTGGTTGTCAAATATTTACTAATTTTTGTTTCAGGAATCTGTCAAGAATAAAATTACCTCCAAAATTATGGAGGAAGTTCAGAATATTTAGAGGATGTTTATTATTATATTTATTTAAGTTTAATGAATTTTACTCTGTTAAATGCGTTATACACGATTAAGGAAAATTATTCTAATATTTACGTTTGCAGAACAGGTTTTGATGTAAATAATGTTATTTTTACCGTTCTCAAAGTAGGTGAAAAAAGATTTAATCTTTAAATTGTTCCAAATAATTATTCAAAATAAAGAGTAAACATCAAAGGTAGAGTCGGTCAAAGACATACTGATGTTTTGTTTAAAAACAGAGTTATAAGAGATTCCAAGTTATGGCTGCAGCATAAGCAACAAACAGGTGATTCCATAAGATACGCAACTTAGGATGTAAGAGAAATCGGACTGAATGAACGCCACATGGCCAACAAGTCTGTTGTATCCGCTAAAGTGTCAATTTTACTCTTAAACGTTGGTTAACAGTTGGTAAAGTTTACAAGATGAACGCAAAAATTTTTTTAAAGTACCAGAAGATTACTATGTAAGAGAGATAAGCTTAAGAGATCGGCACGTAGCAGCATCTCAGATCACAACAACCCTCGATAGCACCAAAGACAAACCAGTGTCCCCGTACTACGGGAAGTTCTAGAATTTATAGTATTGTTGCTGACCAAAAATATATTACGTAATAAAAAAAAACAACAAAGAAAAATACAGGTTAAAAAGATTAAATAAACCAAAGCTGACAAAGACTGATCCATTGATGGCAAGAGAGTTATTTTATGGATAGAAACATCTTTATTAACGCTGCTTATTTCCAAAAAAGAGAATGGTATAAAAGATTTTTCTATATTAACGTGACTGGCAGGTAACGACGTCAGTTCAGTCACACGCTTGATTGTGAAGTATGCCATCATGACGCACACCTGGAAACAGTAATATCAGTGTCAAACTGAATTTCAGTCTATAGTAAGGTACTCGCGACACAATGCAAAATATAACTGATACCACGAGCGCAGGATTTGTATTAGGAAGTGTCTTAAACTCAGTGCTGAGCAAATGTCGCTGATCTGCACTTCTGGACTAGAGAGCTCCAACCGCCTCCACGGTGAGGACATTTTAAAAGCCATTTTTAGATATCTATTCGCCTGTTCGCTTATTAATCGCATCACCAAACCAAGAAATTCTACAATAACATCCCCATTACCTTAAGGGCGCGGTTCGAGAATTTACTCTTTGGGTTCAGCCTAAAGTCGCTTCGATGATTAAGAGATGAAAGATTGTTTTTATCCGGCCGGGACAGATTCGTTTCTAATTGATCCCTGCCAGCACTCTTCCCCGCCAAATTGTGCTTTATCACCCAATGCTCTAGACCCCAATCAGCCGCTATTATGTATTTTAAAACGAATTCAGAAACCGACATTTGCCACGTAGACTTACCCGTAATGGCAAACTCGAAACATATAAATTAAACTTGCGTCCGACATCGGCGCGCCGATCATCTTATATTATATCCATTGTGGGAGCATTGAAAACCGGTTTTACATACTGGAACCGAAAGGGACACTTAATTAGCTCGTGACAGGCATATTTATCACTTTCGATATACAATTTTGTCGATCGCTTTTCCGTTACGTTCTCCTGTGTTATAACAGTGGTGATTTACGGTGGAATGCAAGCGCCACCTGGCAGTCGCTATTAGTTTTATGAAACATAATTGAGCGTTTAGTGCGGCGACTTTGAAACTGATATTTAGAGGGAGATAAAAGGGTCTGATTCCCCGTGGTTAATAGTTTAGCGAAAGTGCAAGCCTGGGCCTCCATGAATGTCGGGCGATTAGCACAGTAAAGAAAATAACACAGCAACAATTGGACACAAAGAAAATACCACTGGGTTTCTTAGCCACCTAATGCAAGTTGATTAAAATTTTAAAAAAGACAAAAGCAAACAAAAAACTAAAGACACAAGTAGGTGGCGCCACCTACCTTCGTCACGTTGCCGATATTCCGCAAACACTCGCTTCTCTATTTAAAAATCTATTCTAAAAAAGAGTTCGACGCCTTACAGTTTTCGGTTTTGTTTCTTGACATTTGTTATATTTAAGGGTTTTGGCGAGTCCTTAGATTAGGGAGCTACCCGCTGAACGCGATGAAGTCTGTCGACCCGAGCTCTCGGATGATGATGATGATGATGTACCAGAATTGCACCTACATCGTTATTGCGACGGAAGAAAGAAAGAAAAAAGTAGGTCTGACTTGTTTTTGTTGTTGTTGTTTCTCTCAATCTCTTAGCCTGATCCGGACGAACGCAGACATCTGTAAACAAACGGGGCTGTTATGCATAGGTTCAGCCAGAGCTGGTGGACTACGTGGCTGAAGGAACGTATCCTCGATCTCGTGTGGGCAAGGGGAAGAGACTCAGACACACGGCCATTCAGAGAGAATTAATTACAAATGAATACATGCTGAGCTTCTTCTAACCCTGCTCCCAGACATTATTTGTCTACTAAGTGGCTATTTGGATTTCTACAGGATGTCTTTCAGCCGCCGTTTCTCACTTCCTGGAATAACAACTCTATTTCACAGAATAAAATAAACAATAGACATATTATAATGATGAAATATCGTATGCAAATTAAACAAAAGGCTACGCTTGTCCGTCATTGTTCGTAGAAGAAAAGTGTTAATGTTTCTGATGCTGTAACACGATGAGCCGGTCTCATCTAATACCTGGGGTAAATTTTAAAAAATCTGGATATTTGAAGGGGTAGAAGACTCTGCTCCCACTTTTATTATCCAGACACCAGTAACAGCCATCTTAACCGTCATTTACAGCATCCGCCAAAGATAAATCTAATTGGTCCGGTTGCAGAACTGCTGCCAGGTTAAGGGGCCTGGTGTCAAGGTCGGTTCGATTTGGCGCACAACATCGTTTCTTCTCGCTCTTCCTCGCCAATCGGCCGCGCTAGTTTCCTTCCACATAAACAGGGAGAGTTCCGGTGGGTCTTCCGCCGCCGAAGTCGGAAGGGTCCTGACCCTTCTCGGCGCAGGATCGGCAACCGAGTGGTAAATAGGGGTTGGGTTTAATTCAGATTTAAGTCAGTGTAAACATGATCGTTCTGAAGATAGCAGCGGAAGGAAACACCATCGCACCTCAAGAAGATCCGTTCTGAAACATGAATAATGAAAGCACAAATTAGACTAACTTTCTGCCAGCGCAACTTCTGGACGACGGGTAACGGGGGCTGTGCAGGAACTGGCACTCGATCTGTTGTTGTTTAACAGCCAAATTGTCTCAGATCGAAAGCAGTAGACAGAGCTGTCGTACACCAGGCCGGTCTGGCCATCCCGTTTATGGCGATGATTAGTCGGCAGCCGGATTTTTATCTGGAATTACGCGATGCAGAAAATTGAATTTCCATCTATTTGTTCGAAGATAAAAAAAAAAAAAAAATCCCACGTCGTCTGACATCGCTGATACTAAAGGTAAGTGCGGCCTGACAAGTGTCACGTGCTATCAGGTTTTTGTGGCGGTCTCCGGGTTTTAACTCAGGTTATCTCCCTTTTGGTAACACTATTAAAGGTGATTAAAAACCGACTCCAGCCGTCTGCAGTTACTAATAATAGCGGCCATAATTATGAATAAACTAAAATTTCAGCACGGGCCAATACTAGAACATATTTCTTTAGTAATAGAATTATAATGTATGACCAGCAGTTGTAGTTAATGATGAGACTAGAAATCATTTTAAAAAAAACACATGGGAGCAGAGGCTTGTGTTGATGTATTGTTGTGGAAAAAAGTGATCAGACGACAGGATGCCTCTAGAGCCATAAGTTGTCACAATTCAGTTTTTACCTGGTTATGGCAAATAATTAATTTACTCGTATAAAAATAAAGTATTTTTATTACTCTACCGTGTTCCTCTCTTTCAACGGTGATAACACTTGCATATAAACAAAGTGTCTGATCTCGTCACGTGGAAGATGTAAAACGCGACTTTCTAATGTATTAAAAGTCGAGATATCGATATCTTTTAGATTTATTGACTGTGCCAGGGCTTTGCTTTATTAATGTGCACATTTCTATTAATAAATGGAATCGCCAGATGCTGGAGTGTTTCGCTGGTTTCCGAAACACCGGTAAGAACTACTGTCAGTTTCAACCAGAAATCGCGCGGTAAAACAATGACAACAACAAAAGTCACGTTATCTTTTGAAACAGAGATCTCTCTTATAATTGGTAGTTTTAATAAAAGATTCTCGAAAACAAATACAAGGAATTTGTTCATAGTAGTATTGAACAGCTTCTTTTACATGCAAACACACACACTCTCTCTCCATCTCTCTCTCTCCCTCCCTCTCCTCTCTCTCTCCCATCTCTCCCTCTCCCCCCCTCTCTCCCTCCCTCCCTCTCTCCTCCCTCCATCTCTCTCTTCCCTTCTCTCCCTCCTCACCCTCTCTCTCTCCCTCTATCGCTCTCTCTACTCTCTCCTTCTCTCTATCTCTCTCTCCGTCATCCCTCCTCCCTCCTTCCCTCCCTCCCTCTCTCTCTCCCTTCCACTCCCTCTCGCACCCTCTCTCTCTCTCTCGATCTCTCTCTCCCTTCTCCCTCCCTCTCCTCTCCCTCCATCTCTCTCTCTCTCCTTCATCTCCCTCCCTCCCTCTCGCTCCCTCCATCTCTCTCTCTCTCTGCTCTCTTCCTCCCCCTTCATCTCGCTCCCTCCCTCTCTCTCCTCTCTCCCTCCATCTCTCCTCTCCCTCTCCCCCTTCATCTCGCTCCCTCCTCTCTCTCTCCTCCTCTATCTCTCTCTCCCTTCATCTCCCTCCCTCCTTCCCTCCCTCCATCTCTCTCTCCCTTCATCTCCCTCTCTCACCCTCTCTCCTCTCCCTCTAATCTCTCTCTCCTTTCTTCTCCCTCCCTCCCTCTCTCTCTCTCCATCTCTCTCCTCCCCTCCTCTCTCTCACTCATCTCTCTCCCTCCTCCCCTCTCTCTCCCTCATCTCTCGCTCTCTCTCTCCCCCTTCATCTCGCTCCCTCCCTCCTCTCACCCTCTCTCTCTCCCTCTATCTTTCCTTCCTCTCCCTTCATCTCCCTCCCTCTCCCTCCCTCCATCTCTCTCTCTCCCTTCATCTCCCTCTCCTCCATCACCCTCTCTCTCCCGCTGCTCTCTCTCCCCTTCTTCTCCGCCCTCCCTCTCTCTCCCTCCATCTCTCTCTCTCCCTTCATCTCCCTCCCTCCCTCTCTCGCCCTCCATCTCTCTCTCCTCCCCCTTCATCTCGCTCCCTCTCTCTCTCTCCCTTCTTCTCCCTCCCTCCCTCTCTCTCCCTCCACTCTCTCTCTCCCTTCATCTCCCTCCTCCCTCCTCTCCCTCCCTCCCTCTCTCTCCCTCCACTCTCTCTCCCTCGCTCTCCCCCCTCTCTCTCTTCTCCCCTCATTCCGCTCCCTCCCTCTCTCACACCCTCTCTCTCTCCCTCTATCTCTCTCTCCCTTCATCTTCTCCCTCTCTCACCCTCTCTCTCTCTCCCCTATCTCTCTCTCCCTTCTTCTCCTCCCTCTCTCTCCCTCCATCCATCTCTCTTCTCTCTCTCCCTTCATCTCCCCTCCCTCCCCTCTCTCCCTCCATCTCTCTCTCTCTCTCTCTCTTCCCCCTTCATCTCGCTCCCTCCCTCTCTCTCCCTCCCTCCCTCCATCTCTCCATCTCTCCCTCCCGCCCTCTCTCTCTCCTCCCCCTTCATCTCGCCCCTCCCTCTCTCTCCCTCCCTCTCTCTCCCCCTCCATCTCTCTCTCTCTCTCTAAATAAAAATACACGCGCACTTGTGCGCTTCGATTGACAAGTGAGGGTTTACAATTTCCAGAACCCAATTTGAGGAAATGAAGCAGCTTGTCAAATCTTCATTCCGCATAGATAGATCTTATAAAATATGCAGATTATTCTTTTCCCATACGAAAAACAAAATGGCTAATAAAATATGGCTAGCTTTAGTACAAGACCAGGAAGTATATTCGGTTGCTGCTATATTTTCGTGTTCTGATTGGCAAAGCTCTCATAGTATCTCAGAAAACGGATAATTTTACTGATCTAAGGATAAAAACAAGATCGGTTCGACGGAATCCAAATTCTCCCATACACTGCAGCAAATCTGACTCGAAAGAAGTGAATAAACAATAACCATTCGCTATCTGCCTCAAATGATATTAGTAATTAAATGTTTTTTTAAAACCAAATAAGGCAGCAGCACAAAAAAGACAAATATTATTTAAAACTTACTAGCAGACGAACGGATCATGTCACAAATATGGTAAATTTACCCTCGTATCTTAAGTATCAGGTTGTTACAAAAGTTTTGTCGGTTTTTTTTTACCACAACAATGGGACTTCATACGTTGCTGAACGTGGAGTTTATTTATCAAAGCAAGTTCCATTACAATCGGTACACTTCTGCCAACCAGTTACAAGTGCATTTATACCATTTTGAGAAAAAATCTATTTCTGGAGTCGATAAACTGTTGGAAGGCAATTTCAATTGCTGCTTGGTTGGAGAAGGATTTCATACAGAGGAAGCTGTTGAGGTGTTTGAAAAGGTGGTGGTCTGTGGGAGAAAGGTCTGATGAATAGGAGGCTGGGTGAGGGAGAACTTGGTACCCTCAACGTGTTGTTTCTGTAAGAGTCACTCTGGCAACATGAGGATGAGCATTGTTGTGGAGCAGGATTGGGCCTCTTCGATTCACCATTGCTGGCTGTTGTTGGGGGAGTTTCTGATGAACAGCATTTAACTCATGACGGTACCTTTCAGCTCTGATGGTTTCGCCAGGTTGCAAGAAGTTATAGTGGATGACACCAGTTGCAGTCCACCATACGATTTTGTTGTTGTTCATTCAACTCGTGAGGCACCCACTTGTCAAGCTTTTCCACCAGGCCAAATGCGTCAAGATGCCGGGAAACAGTTGCAGTGCTTATGTCAAGCTCTCCAGCAATTTCTTGCACTGTTTTTCTTGGATCGGCTTCAACCGAGGCTTTCAGACGGTCGTCATCACACCTGGGAGGATGTTCGCTACGTTCCTCATCTTCGAGGCTCACATCTCCTGATCGAAACGTTGCAGATCATCGTTGTACTGTGCGCTCATTCGCTGTGTCCTCGCCCCGTGCTTGCCTAATGTCACCAGTTGCCTCACTCGCTTTGTGGTCTGGTTTGCACTCGTGAAGCAAAATGGCACGGAAATCATTTCTATCCAAGCTTCATTCAGAACCCTGAGACAAATATCCATTTTATGATTTTTAAAAAGGTAGGTTTTGCATAATGTATTCCAAAGCACACACTACAAAACGATGTATAACTTATCTAACACACCTTCACAAGCGTGCAAAAAATGTACCCCAAGTTAGCATAATATAAAAACCGACAAAACCTTGTAACGACCTGATATAAAATTGTTTTTAAGTGTCAGGGGGAGATAACTTATACCAAGTAGTCGTTTGTACGTGACGTTCTTTACATAATGTATTGCACAGGAAAATGAGCTGATTGTATTCCGTGTATGGTTACTTATACTTTCAGAATATTGTGACGGTTCGATTATTGATATCAGTCAACCGGTAATCGTTATTGCTTGGGGCGTTCAAATGAAAAGCGCCTGGACATCATTAGGTTCATCTGAACCTCCTGGTAGATGGTAGCTAGACGTAAACAATGTAATAGTATCTGCAGAGTAGACCAAAAAGAGGGAGGAGAGAAGAAATATAATGGAACTTTAGGCAAACGGTGCTGACGCTCCAACGGATAGCTGAAAAACAGAAAACATTTTCAGATTTTAACAAGATCATTTCATTAAAGGCAATTATGCAGTCATTATTCTGGAGCTTTCTGGACAATCTGTCCAGAAGAGCTGATGGTGTTCGAGGAAATGGCAATGCCGATATATGGGAAGAGCGCCAGTACACGAAATCGTCGAGCAGGTTAATTGACTGAGGCGCCGATGGGAAAACACCTGGACAGAGCTTCTTTAGAAACTTGAAAACCAAGCGACAGCGTTTGTAAATGCGCATACTTACAAACATTCCCGCATATCTACAAATATCAGCATGCCGATCTTAAAACACATAAGTTATAAGATGTTTTGGAATTAGAACAAACTTTTGGTAAAGTATATTTCCTATTTGTCTGCCAGCTCAACTTAGATGAAAACAAAAACGGAAGGTGGGGGAGCGAGACGATAATCTTGGCCCCACGTTTCAGTTCTGTTATTATCTTGTGAGTTAAGAGATCCTGCACAAACTGTTCTTTCCGGACACCCTGGAGACGTATCACGTGTGCTACACAACCCCGCTGAAAGAAAGCGACAGGAAAGTGGAGATTCTCCCTGCCGATCTTTCTGTCTGTTAAGAGCCTGCGAGCCGCTGCGTAGGTCTGATTCTAATAAACACACGGCGCGCACACAAGAAGCTAAATGAGTTTCGTATATGTTTCCTTTCCTAAGTACGTAGCAAAGAAGCAGCAGCAGAAGCAGAACAGATCCGAGGTATAAAGGTATAAACACGAAGCGATAAACAGATTATACTCGGAACTATGTCTTAGTTTAACAAATTAGACACAGAAATAGACAAGAAAAATTCTGTCTCGTGTGTATGGAGACTGGGCAAAGGCAGTCATTATTGAACTGGGAATGAGTTGTGGTTTGATGTTGAGCAGTTGCTGCAGAACACTGGTGTATGTGGCTTCTTGCTTGTTTGGGAGTAATGCATAGACACACAGGATTATGTAGTGTTCATTCAAGGCATGGATGACATATAAGTGATAAAAAAGCTCCGGGACAACCTTAAAAGTACCATCAGCAAACAAATCATCGGAGTAGAGTCAAGGAAGTATCAGATGCAAATATTAGAACACGGTGGTTTGTGTTGTTGCGTCATATTTAAGAAAGCGATCATGAAAATTTATATTTCTTTGTCGTTTTTATCATTATTATTGTATTTCCAGCAACATATCATACACAAGAGACTAGCTAATCCAATAAGATAGCAGGAAAGAAAGCAACAGTGAAATTAATCATGAAGGCAACTTCTGAAGTTATTATCTAAGTCAGTTCTGACCTGGGTAACTTACGTATACAGGCAACAACTAATATATTTACTTAAATACTATCATAAGTCTGGGTTTGCATAATTAATGTTATGGTACCATTAGAATAGTAAAAGAGAATGGTTACCTTGACTGTTCAGGTATTAGTTTCAGCGAAGTTGGCTGGAATAGGAATGAGAGTTCCCAGAAGCTTTCTTTGCCTACAAATGGTACAGCGGGTTGAGTGGATAGCTGGAAGTTGCACAGAGGCAGCTTCAGATATAGATGATACGGATTATGAAACGATCTCTGCTGTGCTGTTTCCTCGCCACTATCGCTTTGCGCATTATAGCATTATGAACATGCAGCATTTTCTGATCTTGGTGCATCTGGAGCAATGAGTATGCCCATGAAGTCTTCCAACAACTTGACCACCATGAACCTTCACCCCAGCCTCGTACATCCCTCACCTCCACTGTTCACATTCATATGACATCACACACCATCTACAAGGATCTTCTGCACAGTATATCTCATCAAAACTACTAGCTTATTTCCTCCACAAACAATTCAACTGTACTCCACGATGTAGATAATTTATAAAAAACAGGGACAAAAGTCCGAGGGGCAACAGGCAAGGGAACTACAGGCCCGATCCCCTAAAAATCAATGGTGAAATGAAGAGAAACACGTGTAAAGTATGAAGCATTGTTCACACTGCTCAGGTAAGGATTATTTAAATTAACATTTTTTCAAAAGGTTTTTAAAAATGAAAAGGAATTTCTAACAGTATTATAATTTTGTAACAGTCCAATCAAATAATGAGCAAGATTATGTCTTTGAGTACCTATGGCAGCGGCGACTGAACCTAGCCTGCAGGTAAAAAAGATTCAGTATTTGCCTCACCTGAAGCACCACTCAAAGGTGTGATGTGCATCTTTGTGTATTTATCTATTCTTAATAAACAGTTGTTTTCCTCTACTTGTTATTTGCATTTACAAAATATTTATTCAGTTAAAGATTATTGAAATTAATTGTGATATTTGATTGATGCGATCACAACCATAAACAGTAGCGTGGATGTGCAGACAGAAGATTACAGAATATAGCAGAACGCCTCAGGCGGTTTGCTATGATTCGTATAATCCACTTGACCTACGTAGGCTGTGTGGGTGTCGTGGGCAGCTATCCAGCAGCAGTTAGCTACTTCGTATAGGTTGTTACCGAAAAGTATCCTCGCGCACTAGTCTCCCCTTTAACCCTGGCGGCCGGTGACCGCATTTAACCAAATTTCACGATGTCTCAGCAGGCGGACGGGACGGCACATGGCAAATCGGTTCTTGTTGCTCTAGCTTCGAACCCCGGGTTTTCTGGACGGATCCGGGGCTGTTTGCGGATGTCCTTTCTTGGTTCTTTACTTTTTAAAACACATCGCTATAGGAGCAAATCTAACCCCTGTAATCCGGCCATCGGGATAAACTACCCAGTATTTCAATGTACCGCTTACATCAACACGGCCGACAGTGACAGCGGCACCATCGTAGTATAAAGGTCATGCAATAAATAATAAAATAATAATAATAATAATTGCACAACATTATATAAGCAATGGCAAGAAAATATAACAGCAATAATATTAACTACAGTAAAAACAACATAATGGTAAAACAATAACACAAATAACAAAGAACAGCTACGGTAAGAAAACAATATAACAAAAACAGTAAAGCTAAAAGAATCAATAACAAAATGGTATCCAAAGCATAACAGACATAATATCAAAATATAACACAGCATAACAGACATAATATCAAAATATAACACAGCATAACAGACATAATAGCAAAATATAACACAGCATAACAGATATAATATCAAAATATAACACAGCATAACAGATATAATATCAAAATATAGCACAGCATAACAGATATAATATCAAAATATAACACAGCATAACAGACATAATAGCAAAATATAACACAGCATAACAGATATAATATCAAAATATAACACAGCATAACAGATATAATATCAAAATATAGCACAGCATAACAGATATAATATCAAAATATAGCACAGCATAACAGACATAATATCAAAATATAACACAGCATAACAGATATAATATCAAAATATAGCACAGCATAACAGATATAATATCAAAATATAGCACAGCATAACAGACATAATATCAAAATATAACACAGCATAACAGATATAATATCAAAATATAACACAGCATAACAGATATAATATCAAAATATAGCACAGCATAACAGACATAATATCAAAATATAACACAGCATAACAGATATAATATCAAAATATAACACAGCATAACAGATATAATATCAAAATATAGCACAGCATATAATATCAAAATATAGCACAGCATAACAGACATAATAGCAAAATATAACACAGCATAACAGATATAATATCAAAATATAGCACAGCATAACAGATATAATATCAAAATATAAACACAGCATATAATATCAAAATATAGCACAGCATAACAGACATAATAGCAAAATATAACACAGCATAACAGATATAATATCAAAATATAGCACAGCATAACAGATATAATATCAAAATATAACACAGCATAACAGATATAATATCAAATATAGCACAGCATAACAGACATAATATCAAAATATAACACAGCATAACAGATATAATATCAAAATATAACACAGCATAACAGACATAATAGCAAAATATAACACAGCATAACAGATATAATATCAAAATATAGCACAGCATAACAGATATAGTATCAAAATATAGCACAGCATAACGGACATAATAGCAAAATATAACATAGCATAACAGAACAAACCATGGCAACATCAAATAACAAAATAATATAATAAAACAACAACAAATAAACGAAAAGCAATATAACAATGCTAAAACAACTACGATAAGGAACGGGAATACTAAAACTATAACAAAAGGAAAAAGAACAAGAAATCAATTAAAAACAGCAAAAATAATAACGAATCATAATAAAAAGCCATCTCCAAGGCATAATAACAGCTCAGCAGTGGCAACCATAACAATTATAAATGCAACAATAAAAATATTTAAAAGAAAAGTATTTTTTTTCAGTCAAGTTTTGCTGTCTTTTATTTGAGTTTGGTGGAACAGTGTGTCCAGTTCCACCCCTAACCCCCGGCTGTTTGGTACTGGGCAGGGTTAATTCAAACTCATGGTTGGTTCTGCTGTAGCACACAGCTCTGTGTAGCAGCACTTCCACAGCTGGTTATAGGTTGTGGGTGTTTCTTTAGCGACAGGAGATCTCTGATTTCCCGTTTTACCCAAAGTTTTCTGGTAAAATATCCCTGCTGCTGAAAGGTTCGGCCATTTCCCTGTGGCGGCCTCGTGGCTGACCTCTCGGGAGTTTAATTAACGAACCGATATACATTCAAGGACCAAAGAAATTAAGATAAAAATGCGAGTAAAATAATTGGGATATACGGAAGTTTTGGGGAAAAAATAAATATCGGGTACTCACTGCGGGTGGTGTGACGGTTCCAAAGAGTCCAGCCGAGTCACTCTCAGAAATCCAGAACCGGCAGCCATTACAGGTCGGCGCTGACGGGACGGATGCTCTGCAGAACTCGGACAGTCGACGCACCGGCTGCTTTCGCCACGAACGGCTCGCGAGGGCGTCAGGCAGGAGTTTGGTTATAGATGTCTGGCTTAAACAGAAGAATTATACCAAAAAAACCAAGAACGAGAACAAACACCCGCACGTCAGTCAGGCCATCATATCCGGCTCGCGACTGGCCTCGCCCTTCGCTGGAGCGAGTCCCGGTTAGCGCGCGATCTCGAGGGAAGAGGAGACCTGCTTAGAAGATCGAGAGGAATTCTTTAAAAAATCGCAGATCTCATTTACTGGCCGGTATTTCAAAAAAAAAAAAAAAAAACGTCTGCTCGGCGAACATTCTTCGGCCGCATAATATATATATAGGGGGGGACAAGAAGCTCGAGCAAATATGTAAAACACCCCTTTAGTTTCTAAAACTCCGCAGGTGAGTTTTTATCCTTCACCTTAAAGTTAGATTTCAGGGAACTAAAGGGTAAAGAATGGCAAAAATCCGCATGAAGCTTGTTACATCTCGAATATATATGATAAGGCCCTTCGGTTTTTAATTGGCTTTTACTCTACGCCAGTTTAATAAGGATTTAATCTGCTAAATTTCCTTAAAGTTACGTTTAGTGAAGATCTCTGAGAGACTAGATGCTATAAAATCTCGGTTTCAACGAGTCCTACTCTTGGCCTTCAATCGGCTTTAGTAGAGTTTAGAAGGCTTTAAATATTATTAAATCTCGGTTTTAAATTGATTTAGTAAAGTTTAATAAAAATTGAATAGAATTAAAATTAAAATTTATTTCACTACCACATATTTAATACTCTTAAATTTTGGCCCTTAATTAAGTTTAATATTGAATTAATATCGAGTAAATGCATTAACATTTAGTCTTAAGTTGAATTTATTGCAAATTTAATATCTGCTGGGTTTCATAAATTTCTATTTTTATTTAATAAAAACAAATTTACAGTCCATTAAATAGCTTTACATTTTGACTTTTAATATTTATCAGTTGTTTAATTTAATTTAATTCGACCACGAAGGCTGCAATCTAAACTTTTCACTCTCATTATCAGCTATATTAATCTTTGCTGAACAGTTTTAAAAAAGCCAGTTAGAGTTAATCTCTTGCGTCAGAAAAACACCATCTAAACATACGTTTCCGAATGAACTTACTTTTTAACTTTAGATTTCTAAAAAAAACTTACTGAGCTAAATTTGGGCACATAACAGTTAATTTACTGCAGTTCAGATATTCGTTAAGGTTTTTTGGGGAAGGTATTTGCTCTGTATTTAATATGAATTATGATGCTGACAATATTACGTAGTCCAGAATTTTCGTCATTTTAACCGACTGCTCCGTATGTCGTCCATGACGGTATTAAATAACGTTATTATCTCCCCTCTCTCTGCACACGTGACAGGCGCGAAATGAGCGCACGAGCGAGAGCAATCAAAGTGAAGTCAACCATCGACTGTTCCTAACGAATGGCTTTTATAATATAACTGATCGTCGATGAACAGCTGCGCAGATTTGACATTTAATGTAAAAAAAAAAATAATCATTCCTGGAAGGTGAGTCTGATGGCGCTGCCCCTCCATGGTAGGAAATGTCCTACCCCTGTTCTCTGTCGGTGGTTTATGATAACCGTGTATTTCCTTGGTCTGATTTGGTTGCTGATATTCGGTGAAAAGGGTCCGCTTTAATCTAAGAAGACAGATGTACTTGTTTACCAAAGAACGCTGGAAACTCCTGTACTGTAGTTCTGCCTACGGGTACAGGCTTAGTACTCTTAATAAGGGTTTTACTCTCTCGCTACTCACAGCTGTAAGCTAAACTTGCAGAGTCAATGTTTCTAAATGTGTAAAATATACAGTCTGACCAAATCCAGGAACCTCTTTGTATTCATTCCGTTCGTAAATGAAAATTCCTCGGCTGTAAGGATATTCAAAGCGCATACAAATCAAGGTCTTGTAGACAAACACAAGCATTTTGTGGTTTTGTATTTTGTGGTCTGTTTAATTATTCTGAACACCTAGCAGACATCCGAGAAACCCTGGTCTTCAGATTTACTGGATTCCTCCCCAGAAACTATGTTCCTGCACTAGAAGACAGAACAGGGGGCACCTGACATCTTCACCATTTCATCAGCCAATTTAAGACAACAAAACGGAGATTAAATCGTCTTGGCAGTTTGTCGTGACCAGATAAACGGCAACGGGATATATATTTTCTGCATTCAGTAATAATAAGAGAGTGTAAATAATATATAATAAGAATAATAATAAATAAAAAATAATAATAATAATAAGAATATAATAAGAATAATAATAATAAATAATAATAATAATAATTAAATAAAAGAATAATAATAATAATAATCATAATAATATAATAATAATAATAATAATAAAAGAATAATAAAATAATAATAATAATAATATAATTAATAATAATAATAATAAACTGATACTTTCTTCTTGGAAGATTTAGAATTTCAAACTCTGAGTGGTAGTAATATGTTGCACTATGTTTTTGCACAGAAATGACAATAGCAAGTGCTAAAACACACGCTAGATTGCTGATTTTTAAAAGTCATTACTTACTTTCTGAAGAAGTCAAGACAATGCAGTACTTTTAAGTCACTTTTGTGTGCAGAAAAAGTCGTTTTGCGCAATAAGTGTGTGGGATTTCGCGTAAATAAAGTTTGTAACGCACGTTGGAACCGCATTGCGACTTTGGAAGGAGGCAAATCGAAAGAGAGACAAAACTGTCGGACAGCGGAACAGTATCTCGGCCGTCGTCTGGGTGGAGGAAAGCCAACAACTCGGATCCAATTAGAACAGAAAAGCAACAACAACAACAACAACACACAAAAAACAATTGCGGCTGAAGCAAACGGTTTTCATTGAACTAATCAATCTCGAGTCCGAGCTGATTAATGCCCATCAATTCAGAGGTCCAAAGTGTTATAAAGCAAATAAATTGAACGTTACTACCACCAGATTATGTTGATGTAATATTAATAGGATTGCTTTTTATCGGGCGTGCGCTTTTGTTAACTCGCTGGCTGGAGAGTTAGCCAAATAAATTGGGCAAACAACCAGGGTCCGTGCTCGTGCTTGTTGTTCTAAGGATGACGATGGAGGAGATACTGGTTCTTTTTATCCCCTTTCTGTCTTATTTTCTAAATCGATCAAAGCAAAAGTAAGTAACGGAAAGTCTATTAAAAAAGTGAGTGATTCGATAAATCATCCAGTCCGTGCGTGGATGCGTGTCTTCGAAATGGTCGATGGCCGTCAGATGCACGCTGGCACGTAAGTTGTGTGTATAAGCAGGGCCCTGACATAAGTTAGGCAAACCCCGTGTTTCCCAGAAACGATTTTCGCTGAAAAACTAATAATCTTTATAATCTAAAAATGTGCAGGGTTTTTGATTAAAAAGTGACCTTCTGTAACGAAGTAAGAAATAGATCCGCCTGTTCTCTAACATTGTACAAAACTTTATAAAGTTACGTTAACTAGGAAAGCGGGCGGTGTTAGATGGGTACATCATCAGTATTCCACACAGAAAACCTCACTCGATGTCTTTGAAGCTTGGATTCTGATGTTTGGCGTCGATATTAAGTGCAACCATCCCCCTTCTTGTTCGGATGATTTCCTCACACCTCCTGACGTTGGATCTTCGGTTGAACAAACTTCTGAACAGGGTGATTCCTCATCCTCAAACTACGCCCGTTGACTTCATCCAAAAGTCACCATGGTGCTCAAGTGGTAGGTCCTAGCGGGTGAAGCGGAAACAACCAGGCGCGATGACCCGAACATATTACGATATACTAATCTAGCGGCAAGCGGGTGAGGATCCAAACGAGTAATTCGAGGATGTTTTCAGGATACCTGTTGGTATTTAGAGTTTCAAGCGCAGTAACCAGAGCAAGTCCACTCCTAACAAACAGCAGTCCCAATAATGTTTCCTCCTCGTCTCGCCAGACTCTCAGTCATTACACTGACACAGTACAGGAGAAGCCGACCCTCCACGTTCCCAAACGCCGCCGGAAACGTTGATTGGCGCGATGAAGGCTTAGCTTAATTAAGTAGATCCGATGACCTAGACTTTCCGCAGGGTGTGTGGGGTGGCAACGAAGGTCATTCAGTCTCCAACGGTTCCTCAGGCCAGTGGCATTGACGAAGAGATTGTGGGGCATTTCATGAACTATCGCCATGGAATTTTCTGGGTTCGTTTTATAGGCGCGCCCACCGCGTGTTCCATCAACCACAACAGACTTACGAACAGGGTTTAAGGCCAACAATGTCATTTCAGCTGCCCGCCCGCCATTCTTTGTCCTTTCTCGGGTCGTGACGCCATTGGATGTTTTCGAAGCCGACCCTCTTGCACGGGCAGCAGTCAAAATGTACCAAAGTCCGAGACCCGCAGGACGATAGAAGCAACAAAATCCAACCATAGAGACGCGGTTTCCTTGACCCGTGAAAACCTCGTGGAGTAGCTTGGATTATGCTTAAGCTGTATACACGACACCTGTGTGGAAACTCGTTTGGCTGCACGTCACTTCACGAGTTTAGAAATAAATATAGCGCTGTCACGCCACCTGGTGTACGAATCGACAGCACCACCAGGAGTTAATACATTTTTTTCCGATACTGTGCTAACTTTCAAGGAAAATAAATAAATACGTCTCGCAAAATAACACCTGGCTATTTCAAACCGGCAGAGAGTGTGTAGTAGATGGCCAGATACGTCCGTAGCGCAGGGTCTGATCGCCAGTGGCGACCCCTCCCACTTAACGTAATTTTGTCCTCGTACTAATCCGCCAATTCCCAGATTCCCTGGATGCTCCACCCATCTTCCACGGCTAAACAAATGAAACTTTCTTCTTAATTATGTTAGAAACTAAAGATGGAATGGAAGGAGGCTAAGAAACTGACAACAATAAGAACAAAATCAGGAACAATGTCGCAGTTTATACGGCGAGTTATCTCCCATGTAATTTGTATATTTTGAATTCGTCTCCCGTGTGACGTCGTTTACAGACAGTTTAATTTGCCTGGTGTAAAATAATTTACTGAATCAAATATATACACGTCAGCATTAAACACAATACACAGATTAAACTATTTAATGCCACAGTTACCTTATAATGTCTATTATCTATATTTTTATTAGTTCTGCCAAGAATTTAAAAAATTATAATGTAAGGGAAATAACTATTATAACATTATTTCACATGTTTACTTTTTATATTGGTTTTCAAGAAAACAAATGAATCTGTGAAATATTTTGATTGGATAATTTACATAATAATTTCTTATTGCTTATCAAATTCTCTTGTTTTGCTATTTACCATAAATATAGATCAAAACAACCAGAAATAGTAAAACAAAATATAATAAATTTTGGTAAGTTGTCTCCCCTACCGTGTTATTTTTCTTAAGAATTCTTTTAAGGGAAACAACTCAGAGCACTAATTTAACTAAAAAAACAGCAACAAAGGAGTGCACAGCAACTTCGTTCTTGCTCTTTCTTTAGTTTTGCTCATTAGTAAAATACGCGCTTTCTTTTCTTTAGTGTTATTAGATGACATATTGCAAGGATTACAATTATTATCAATACAACTGATCAACAGGCAAGTAGATATAAAGGGTGCTAAACATCTGACAAGAAATGAGCCGAGCATGCGCAGACAGCAAATATATCTCCCCTGGTGACCGACTCATTAACTACAAAGGTTGGATAACTGAAAATGAACTTATGTTGGCTTACATAAGAAAAGTCGGATAAATGGACAAGTCGGTGACAAGTTGTTTATTATATATATGGGCGCTCGCTGCTGATCACTTCGTGTCACGTGTGTTATACCAGCATACTTTCCGTTACGAGGACCTCATACTGACAACATCTGGTCTTGAAATCTATCTGATATTAAAGTAAAATTAACGGTCACTACAAAATCAAATTAAATTCTATTTACTTACCTTCAAATAATAAATACCTTTTAAAGAAAACGTATAGTATGATAGAATAGTATGTCTAACGTCGTGAAAACCTTGCAAAGAGTTGTCCGTATATCTCGTGATAAAAGAGTAGCCATTATTTAATCCATTAGGTATGCTACATGATCAATTCTGTTCAGGTTCATGCTTATCACTCATAGACCAGTAATTGGTCAAAGTATGTCTGAAAATCTTGATACATAGAACACCGAGGCCATCAGGTCTAATGGCAGCCGCGTGTTTGACATTCCCATTCTTCAGGGTTCAGATTCCAAGGAAGCCCTTAAACCATTGTGGGGCTGACATGATCAGAAGAAAACTATTAAAGCAACGATTTCCACTTCTACTATAAAGGGAACAGATACAACTAAATAAGTAGCGGCTTCTAGCATTGGTTCTGGTGTCATCTTCAGGTTAAAACATGCGCCTAAGCGTATTGTGGGCCGTCTTTTATATTTTTAATGGGAAGTAGATAGCGGAGATGGGACATATCCACGTCTTTATTTTACCAGAGATAATCGAAAGGAATTCCAACATCGAACCCAAGCCGAGGCGAGAATCCTTTCCACTTACACCTGTTGGAACAACGATCTAAAGTGGCTGCTGTTGGCTTCTTATGGAGCCGGCTGCGGTCTTAAGCTGTTCTAATTAGTCTCACTAGAGGTATAACCATTGAAAATAATTTGTCTTCTGGGAGCCACAACAATCAATATTCGTACAGCGCATAAGCTGCAGTACGTGACTCATAATTCGCTTTTGATCCCGGGCAGCAAGATCAAGCAACCGGTAAGTTGGGTGGGAAAAATTTGGCAACAACTGGTTCCGAGTTAGTTCCAGGTCGGCTCAGATGTCGGACGGCAAGATTCTAACTCTGAATAAAATGTTTTGCAATTTTCGTTAAAGTTGCCCAAATTTGTCGTGGAGACAGACTTGAGACTTTAGTTAATGAGATAAGAGAAGATTCTTCTCTCCGCAGAGCTGAGTGCAGATTTCCAAGTGCGAAAGTTGACACAAAGGTCGCTAAGGTCTTTGGACAACGGAGATTTCCATCAGCTCCTCCGTCAACAGTAACTGCATGTAGAGGCTTCAGCATAAAGTTTTCCATTCTGAAAACGATTTTAAATTTTGAAACTCCTACCATGCTTTTAAAATTAGCTTTTCGCGCGATGCTTTTGTCGAAGTATCGTGCTTTCTGATCGAATGTCTTGAAGGGTTGTCCGGAATATGTTAGGCGACTACAATCTCCCATCCTGCAAGCCGTGAAAGACTGACGATATCAACCTGTGGCGTTCTGAAACGACCCGCCGTGATCGGGTAACCTAACGCACTGTTCTGGTTCCATCGAAGCCAAAAGCGAAACCAGCCAAGGCAGAACTCTTGCTATGTTAGCTTGACTGACGGGAAAATACCACATTAGGGCCCAGGAGAGAAGCCAAATCATCAAGTATCTTTACTGGTGTTGAACAAACAGAATCGGGCTGGTTCTTCAGCGTAGTTTGAACGTGTCTTTCTTTCCCGCTTGTAGTTCCTTTACGGCAGTGATTCTTAACCCTTCCTCTGTCATTTACCCCCTTGGCTTGATGTATTTCGCCATCTACCCTCCTACTCCCATGCAAAAAATTGTATAGCCGGCAGAGAGGCACAGAAAAAAGATGATGGAACAACTTGATTATTAAGAAGAAGAAGAAGAAGAAGAGAAAATCTATTTATAATCAAAAGACAACAAAATAAATAAAATCTTAGCAATAAAAGGAGTTTTTTCAGAACAAATTTTTGTGGGATAAAATATATGAACAGTTCTGTTTTTATGATTCATAAATTTTGAATGAATATATATGATTTTATTATCAAAAACAAAGGAATTTTAGGGGATATGGTAGATAGTACATCCTGCATCAAAGGGGAATGCATCTCCCAAGGATCTACGCCCATGCCAGCCATAATTTTTTCTAATACAGGCGGCTGATCAGGTACAGTGTATTACAGAATTAATACTTAATTTGCAGGTATGATATATTTACCCCCTACCCCTGGTTGAGAATAACTGCTTTACGGGGTAGCTGTCTGAGGTAAGCTGCACTTCGATAGCTTCGTGGCCCTTTGACTTTCAAGGCTTTTACCATACTTTCTAATGTCGAACTGGCGGTGGATAATTTAGTCCGTTATGGATCAGCCGCCATCGCTGAGATCCATTCCAAAATTGTTACATTTAGAAAAAAGTATTTCTCTCCCAGTCATCTACCAACTGTGAAAGAAATGTCAGGCTTGGGAGTCTTCTTCCGGTGTCCTTTATTCGCTCGCCGCATCGGCTGTTTTTCTTCTCTTAAGTTTCTTCTCGAATTCTTTGTCCTCGCAGCAGCCACTTTGAGAAGCTTCTTCTCGTCAGGAAGTTACCGACCACTCGTGACGGGAGGAACGAACTGAGCAAAATTTTCGTCACTTTCAATTTTTCCCTTGCGCAGGAGCTGAGTATTTCTTCTTTTCTATTAAAGCGGAAGAATCGGCAGCAAGAGACGTTTGGCTGTTTTCCGAACGTTTCCTATTTGTTTACGCCGCACTAAGCTAGCCACTATCCCACGCTTCCGATCCATCTCACCTGTAGGGCTGTCACCTGGGCTGTCGAGTCATTTACGAGAAAGATTCTGCCTCTGATTCCACAAAATACTGAGCAGTTTTCCCTCCATCCTGACAGTTTTCGCTTGCACCTCTACTATTTTTACTTGTATTAAAGCCACAGCATTTGCCTGAAAATTTTATTTCTTTCCATAATTCTCAAAACTAAGGTGTTGCCTTTTGTATCAGAGTTTATGTATGAGCGGCTTCCGTAATTCTCCATGTGTATCACGATCAGGTATTCTCTCCATGTTTAAATCGCCAACTGAATATGGCTACTTCAGGGGGGACTACCGAGCTTGAGGCCTAAACAGTAAATAATAGCAGTACATTATACATGCCCAATAGAATATGCAGGCTACTCGCTGTGATACTGTGATAGGCCAACTATGGCCCTCTGGCAATGTGTTGTTTGCATGGCCCTTTAGTAGCAGGATGGACCTCGTTGGCTATCGAATGATGATAGGCCAACTATGGCCCTCTGGCAATGTGTTGTTTGCATGGCCCTTTAGTAGTAGGATGGACCTCGTTGGCTATCGAATGATGATAGGCCAACTATGGCCCTCTGGCAATGGGTTGTTTGCATGGCCCTTTAGTAGTAGGATGGACCTCGTTGGCTATCGAATGATGATAGGCCAACTATGGCCCTCTGGCAATGTGTTGTTTGCATGGCCCTTTAGTAGTAGGATGGACCTCGTTGGCTATCGAATGATGATAGGCCAACTATGGCCCTCTGGCAATGTGTTGTTTGCATGGCCCTTTAGTAGTAGGATGGACCTCGTTGGCTATCGAATGATGATAGGCAAATATGGCCCTCTGGCAATGTGTTGTTTGCATGGCCCTTTAGTAGTAGGATGGACCTCGTTGGCTATCGAATGATTTCGATCAAGGAAACTCAGTAGATATTGAGCGAGCGTGCACGCGGCGGTACGCTATCCGGACGCTACACGGTTACGTGGCGACTTATGTGGCTTGCAGGACAGACGGTCTGCCCATCCCTGGTTTAGAAGAAGTAAAATCAATGATGTAGAACGCCGATAAAGAGATACCTAAAATACATCTTTTCTGAGTAAATAATCCTGAAGCCGGGGAATCGGTCGGAAGTGTTGGACGTGATCGCGAGATCAGCCCGTGAGCCACCACGGGACGTACGTAAACGTGTGACCTTTCAGGCTACTGCCATGCCTGTCAGGCTGATCAGGAGATGTATGGATGACCCCCGATGATACTCTGCTGTAAATTTTATAATAGCTTTTTTAATTCCTATCAGAAAAACCCTGAAAACAATTTAAAAAACAAACAAAAACCAATATACGTGTGCGCACGGCCCATAAGCCTCAGTCCACCATGGCAACTCTCCCTGCTAAAAGAGCTGTTACGTACGCAGTAAATAATGATTCTGATTGTATTTTTAGTAGTTGCTTTATATGATTTATTGAACTTGTCATTAGTTAATCGTGCCCATGGTAAAATTGATTTGTGTTCGTTTTTAGTGCATGATGTTGGAAACTATCCTGGTTTGTCAGCGGTATTGTAGAGAATGTCTAGTAGAATGGCCACATTGAATTATTTCCCCTTACCTACATTTTGCAATTATATTCTGACAGCTAAAACAACAGCACGGCCGATAATCTATGTCAGCTTGTCGCAGAATTTCTTTTCTTTTTACGGTTTACGCGAAACTCGTGAAATTCTTGAGTTATACGCAACGACCTTTTTGGTCAATAAATTGAGCTACATTTAATTAAAAATGACAGGTTCTCTCCCCCTTCTTCCGTGGCTCAGTGTAAAAACTCTACCCTTGTCACCGTTCTTGACGGTTATAAATGTTTTTTTTAATCGAGGCTCGTAAGACAGGTCACTTTGCAGACGGAGATTAATGTTAATGCACGAGGCGAAACCTGCCAAGGATCTGGTCCGGATAGCAGCGGGAAATGTTGCGTCTTTAATTAGTTCCAAAGCTGAACAACGAGGGATGCAATGAAACGGGCCGCACGCGCTCAGGACCTCGGGTTCGCTTCCTTTCGAGAGATTTCGGAAACTGGATTTCGTAAGTTCAGACTCAAGAAAACAATGGTACCTTCTTGAGGGAGGGGATCGGAATGGATAAGAGGCGGTGACATCTTCGCCGTCTTTCCAAGCTGTTATACACGGGATGCTGATATTTGCCATCACCCCGCGAACCTCATTAACCTGCCGTCACGTGGCAGTGCTGCCCCTCTTTCCCGCCCCCCCAAATTTCTTCTTCTAATAATAGACCCCGTTGTACGCACTTAGTTCACATATTGGGTTCCGGTCCTGTAAAAGAAAAGGGGGGGAATTAACTGAAGTCTGGGTCCAAGAAACAGCTCTCTGTGATATCTTTTCTCTAACTACCAGCTGGGTCCAGTGAGAAAACCGGTAATACTATAACTACCACGTGATCATCTGCTGTGACTTTCTCACTACCACGTGATCATCTGCTGTGTCTTTCTCACTACCACGTGATCATCTGCTGTGACTTTCTCATTTCCGGACTTCCCCTCTTTACGTAGCCCCTTAGGGGTCCACAAAACTGAATTGGTTTTTGCACGTAAAGAAACGGAACAAACAGAACAGTAAATTGTTCCAGATTAAACTGCTAGAGTTACGACTGGTCGGTCGGTTTGCCAGTCGCGGTTGCGGCGGGACGCAGACAGCAGAAAATATCAAGACATCTATCGACTGCTGGAGAAGCAGCCAGGGTCCATCGTGAGCTCCGTTGGTTGGCGAGATTACGAACCATCAGATGATTGGAATTTGCCTGTTGATGTTATGGACAGGGAAAAAACAAGAAAGTGGAAGCGGCGAGACGGACGACGTAGGATCGTAATCACAAACTACAAGAGCAGCTGCACATCCTCGGGAGACTTGTACTGCAACTTGGAATATAAACAACCTGTTATACGACTTCTAAATAATCGACTTGTACAGTTATCCGACTTTTATAATATAAGCCGAGATTGGTTCATGTTTCTCCACTCAATCTTTGTAGTTTATGAATCGATCAGCAGGAGAGCTGCATCTGCTTCTTGCGCATGCTCAGATCATTTCTTGTCAGATGGTTAGCATTCTTTACACCTTTTGCTTGTTGATCAGTTGTATTTCCCCTTGCTAATATTTTTATTGTGATAATAATTGTAATCTTTGCAGTGTCATCTAATAATTCTAAGAATATTCTGGCTAGTGCTTCAGCGAGCAATCCAAAGAAAAGAAAGCACATAGTTCTTGCTATTGAGCGGAAGTAAGGGAAGAAGCTGTTGGATAGGCAGGAACACTTGTTTGAAACAGTCCCCCACAGGTGTCCAACCATCTCCAGTTCGCATTAGGGCCGGATAACATTTACTGTATATAAACTGTTTGCAAGTATTATTATTTAACTTTCTACTTCATAAATAATGCTTGTGTGTTGATAAAATGCATAGTATTTACTTCTGAAATTCTATGTTTAGAGTGAATTAGAGGGAGTTGCATTTGGTTTTGTAAGGTAATAAAACCAGAAACGACTAAATATTTACAGGAAAAGGTCTTCAGATGTAACCGGGATATTACTGATGATTCCTTTAAGTTGTCTAAAGTTTAAGTAGGGCGACTGCCACCCGCCCAGCACACCATCTGTACCCACAACATCTCGGTCTAAAACGGTAAGCATCGTTATAACTAATCTGTGGTAGTTAGAACGTTAAACTCGAGACTCGTCTCATACCCTGTTCCATTCCAACGAGATAATCCTAAAAGGCTCTCTAAACCTATACAGATGAAAAGAAGCAAACCAAGAAAATCTGAATAGTAATTTATCTTATTTGAGAATGAAAGTCATTGTTTTTTGTTGTTGTTGCAGATGTCAAGCAATATAAAGTACAATTAAATTATAATTAGTTCTGTTTTTTGGATATTTAAAACGTTTATTCTTACTGGATCTCTGAAAGTTATTTAAAAAACAAAACAACCAACAATTAACATACAAACTGGGAAATATATTGACAGTGATGCGTGTAGATTATTATCTTTTGCCAAAACTGATTTGCAAACCCAAAATGTCACAGGTGTAATGTTTTCCTAGCACCTGTCTGAGGTTACCGTTATCCGGGAACAGCGCTAGGAAAACACGTCTCCCCATTACCAGGAGGCTGCCGAATATGGCGCATGATTCCACTGACAAGGCAATTCCTGTTCAAAGATGGTAATTGCTGAAAAGATGTCACGAGAAGTCAGCACGAGATAACCACGATTATTTTCCAGCGCTTCCCTCCCAGTTGATACCCTGACTGGTTTTTGATTTCTCCATCTCCCAAACGACAAGCGACAAGAGCAGGAAACGACGATAAATCATCCCTAAGATCTGTACGCTCAATGAAACATTATTTCAATGGGCTATGACAAGGCCCTTAAAATCAATCAAGAACATTAGGGAAAGAAAAAAAAACAACAGTGACACCTTATACTTTCGAAAGCTCGTCCACTGACACAAATTTCACTTTTATTATATATTGGCAAAAAAAAGAGAGAGAGAACAAGAACATGTTTTATTACCTTTCCTTCGTTCTGTTCTACCGAGTCTTCTTTCTAATTCTTCAGGACCACATCTCGATAATTCTACACGGCACGTTATCGACACCGGCCGGGTTCATCGGTTACATGGATATTTAGAAATATTTAAAGCTGCAAGATATACACGTGAAATAGTACATGTACATATATTTTTAAAATGAATCCAAATTTAAAAGAAATGTTAAAGCCGTAGTATATATGAGGAGAAAGCTTAGTATTTTCATTCTACGAAAGACTAGCCATTACCATTACACACCCACACATGAGAGACACTAAAATGAGTTATTACAGCCCTTGATATGTCGATAAAAATGTCTTACCTATCGTAAAGCCGTACATTAGTCAGTCAGCAGAGCATTAGAAGCAACACGTTATTTAATCCCAGAACCCTTCTACCATATAACTTTCCACGAGATTGCCATTTCACAAAACGAAGTGAGCAACACTAAAAGTGATCTTAAAAGAAAAGGAAGATCCATAGGAAACGAAAGCCGGACTTCCAATCCTTGTGGAGGTTCACCCACACCACGATGTCTCTTTACGTTGTCGATCAAACTGCCTCCGAACTTCTACGTGCAGTCATAACCAACAGTTTTTCATCACCTCAGAAATAACAATGACAAATTCTATCTTAAACTCGAGCTCACGCAGCTTGGTGCTAACTGTACCCGACGAGCACCTCTAATTGTCTAGTCTCACCTGTTTACCTGATTTATATATAAAGTATTTTCTGAAATCATGAATCTGGTAGTTAGATTAAAAGTTGCCACATGTTTAAGATTTAGTAACTTTTCCATTAAGTACACAGCAAACTATAAAGCTGTTTAATGCGAATTCAACAGGTTTAATTCGCCTTTATCAAGCAAAATTAGACAATTCTATGATGATGGCAAACGCTTGGCCGCCACAGCTGTACACACAATCACCTAAGAAGCCATTTCTACATTTACAGTTAGAACTCTTCATTTCGAACAAAATGGCGGACACGTAAAATTAAATTCGAGAACATTAAAGATAATTTATGACGTCGATATAAACAATCTTCTTTCTTTCTGTACGATATGCAAGATCAGTGTCAGCAACATCAAGAAAACAAAACTAGGTGGTCTTACAACGCGATACACTTCATATTCCACAGCAGATAGAAAACTGAGAAGAGACTCATCTCCCCGCTAATAATTTACAGCACTTCAGTTTTTCTAAACTCTAAATAATTTAATAATATTTCCTGGGGGTTTTTTTGATTACAGGTATTTTTACCTGTTGATTATAAGAGAGGAAATGCTTGCAATTTTCTCGCATGTTTAAAACTCTAAGAAACAAACAAACGCGTTAACCTAAATATAAATCCTTTAATGTATAATCATATTTATTTTTAAATATACTTTTCTAATGATATGAAATAATTTTAGTTTTAAATTAGTATTCCACTGCTTATTGATGAATGTAAAGTAAAATGAAAAATTACAGTTATCATTAAACCGTTCTGTCGGACGAGCTGCAGCCGGCCCTGTGGTGATGGAATGTTTTCTTAGCAGGCAGATGAATGTTTTGGAAAATTGGAAAATCAAGGGCGATAGTCAGGAGATGTTGACAGACCGCGGTTTTGTTTGTCCGAAATCCGTTACGAACAGCGACGGGAAGATGATCAAAAATCGTCCCACACTGACAAACACTGTTCGCCGTGTTTGTTTTCCAGGGATGTTGTTCTTCCTGGACATATTTTGGCTGTGTTTTGCATTCTCTCTCTCTTCTCTCTCTCTCTCTCTACTGACGTAATCTCTCTCTCTACTGACATAATCTCTCTGTACTGACGTCATCTCTCTCTACTGACGTCATCTCTCTCTCTACTGACGTTATCACTCTCTTTCTCTCTCTCAACGAAAGATGTCCGGATAAGCTTTGGCGCGCAGACGCGAGGAGCCACTCGCTCACGTGACGTTTTTCTTCCGGCGGCCTGAAAAACTGCTCGGGACGATGGGCAACTGAGTCTTATCCCTGGGCTTATTTGCGTAAGCAAGAAGACATATAAAGCTCCTGCTGTTAAGCCGTTTCGAAGAACTAAAGCTGTAAACCTCCTCCCCACCCAAGTCTCTGTCTTTGCTGCGCTTTACAACTCGATCGTTAATAGAAGGAGTAGGCGCAGCAAACGTCAGATTCGCGACTCCGTCCCTCACAGCCTTCGCTTAAAATCGATCTCTTCTGCCTGTGATCCGATCTCTTGTTACAAAGCCATTTATGCCAAATCATGACAAGTTTCATTATAAATTCGTCTGAGAAACGCCATAATCGAGAAAAGAAT